>JBBPFD010000148.1:0-55520 GCA_038363315.1 Mugilogobius chulae
GGTTTGCAGTGGGGGGTTTTGTTTATGAATTCTTGAAGTGGTGTGGTGCATAGTCCATGGAGTTTTTGTAACATGCATATTTAAGTGTTTTGAGGTTCTCAAAACCTCAACAAATTATATGTTTCAAGAATTGTAACAGGTCGATATGAAAATTGTTTTTTTTAAGCGAAAATTGTTGAGCCCTCTTTTGTACGTGATTCTCTTTGTTTGAGTGTGGTGTAAATTTGTGAGAAGTCCAATTAGTGAGGCAATATCAACAATGCTGAAAAGATATAGAGCAAAAACATTCTGTGTAGGATATTGTCAGTGATGATTAATACTTACTGAATTGCGGAGATTAATTTGATTGTTTTAGAGATTTTTTTAACATGATTTTTGATAAGTGAGAGAAGATCAAGAACAACACAAGATATGATGAACTCATGTACCAACTGAGATGTTGCCCCTCGAAGATACATTTGATTTCTGAGTTTTGCTTTTATTTGATTTGAAAAATATCATACAACATTTTTTTTGTATTTAGGAGTAGATGAGTTTGTCAGCCAGAATATTTTGCATGCATGGAAGGTTATTATGTAAAGAGAGAATAAGACTGGTCCGGTATAGACCTTAGTCGGACCCCTATCGGTATGATTTAACCACTGATCTGAGAAGTTAAAAGATGTGTAAGCTTAGCTCGAAGAATCTTTGATCAACGGGTGTCAAATGCTTTTTAGTTGAACACTGCGCCGACACAACCGTCTTTCTAGATATTCTTTGTTTTTTCCAGAAAAACTTTTGGCAGACATCTGTTGAATGATTTCTTTTTCTTCTCTCTTCCCCTCGGTCACTCTCTTTCTTTATCTTCCTCTCTCATTTTTTTTTCTTTTGCTCTCTATTCATAGTTTCTCTTCTCAAGATCTCTCCTTTTCCCACTCTGGGTCCCCTCTTATCCCTCTCTATACTCTCTCTTTCTCTCTCCTCCTCTCCTCTTTCCTCTCTCCCTCTCTCATCGTCTCCTCTTCTTTTTTCCCTCTCTTTCTCTCTCTTCTTTTTTGTTCACTCTCTTTCCCCTTCTCCTTTCTCCCCTTCTTTTTCCCTTTCTCTCTGTGTCTGCTTTCTGATCCTTGTCTTCTTTTTTTTTCGCCCCTCTCCTCTCTCTCTCGTTATCTCTCTTCTCTCTCTCAGTCTCCTTCTACTCTCTCATTCACTCTTCTCTCTCTCTCTCTCTCTCTTCTCTCTCTATCTATTTATCTATCTATCTATCTATCTATCTCTCTTTCTCTGAAATGTTTGAGAATTTAATTTGCAAATCCATCAGAGAGACTAAATACTGTATGCAAACATTGATTTTGTGAATTTTGTATAATTTTTTTGTAAAACCCAACTTTTCTATGACAGTTAAACGCTCACACTTGTATTGTACAGCTTTTAACATTAAACAAAAACAACAAACACAACTTGGGCCTGTGAGATGATTTATTAAAGCGACATTTGGCGTGTTACTTGTTCTCATTTGCGGCGTTACATTTTGTGTCCTGAGCTCTGATTCCTCCTGTGACCTGCAGCGTGATCACAAATATGTCCATCATTATATTAGAGTGAATGTAATCAGGAGATGCACCGGCCATCAGTCAGATATGCCCCCCCCCCCCCCTCTCTCTCTTCTCTCTCTCTCTCTCTCTCTTTTTATCTTAAAAGCATTTATAATTAAATGCTTGGACACTTTTACAGACCACATTTTGGGCCCCAGGTACAAGATTTTTCTCACAGGAAAGCGTACATTTACCACAACACAAAAAGAGCATATTATGAGCTCAATTTCATGGACTTTTTTGAGTATAAATGTTACACTGTATAGAGGGATTATCGATAACTTCCACTCTACTACATATTCACCTGCCAGAAAGAGACGCTGTCCATCTGCTTAGCTGGAGAAACTTCTTTGATTAAAACAACAAAACAAGAGCAGCTGTTTGGGTCAGGTCTGAACCGGTCTGAAGCTCGAGACAGTATTTTTCTCTATGTTTTTTCACCTGAATGTAACGTGAGTCGTAAAAAACAAATTTCATTCACAAATGTTGAATTTGTATAGCAGGACTTTAGTTTTCTCACAGTGATAAATTCTTGTAGTTACTGACAACAGCGCTGGTTTTGTTGCTGCTACAGCTTGGTCAATGAGCATCCCCTTATTTTGACAAACAAATAATCCCTTTTCTCAGGGCAGATCTTTCTGGACATGGCCTCTGGCCAGTTGAACAAAACGTCACCACTTTTGACAAAATTTAGGGTTATGTCAAATATTCACAGCACCATATCTGTTTCAGTCATGAAAATAACTCTGCTTTTGTCTGAATTTGAAGGCTCTACTAAACTTCTAAAACAGCGCTGAACCACAATTAAACAAGTGTGGCATACCGAGAGGTTTTTAAATAATGTTTTTAGCAGTTTGGGATTAATATAATGATTTTAAACTTAACATTAGCTGTAACAAAAGTAGAAACAACTAAAACCAACAACGCCACCTGAGATAAAGGCTCAGGACCTATCAAATTAAAGCAAAGCACGTAGTCGTTGTTGAAGAACAGAGGCAGGGTTAAATTGTCACAAGATCACATTTGTTTAAGTTAATTTTGGATGTTTTAAGTTCTTTGTTGTAATCTTTTTTTTTTTTAGTCCATATTCAGTTCCATAAACACATTTTCTGTTGAGTTTTCTCCATCACGGTTTCCTTGGTTTACACAGTTCATTTGATGTGCACATTGACAGTTCAGTTTGCAAGAAGATGTCAGAAGATTAAATTAAACAAAAAGGCAAGACGGCAACACCAGCTCCATTTGTCGTTGGCACCTAAAATAAAATGATTATTAACAACTGTACAAATAGGCTGACAGAGCTAGAGCTGCGCTGTGCTACGAACCTTAAGTTGGCAAGTTGATGCTGCTCGGACTGGAAGCGCACGGCCCAGAGCCACCACAGAGCCTGTCCACTCGACACAGCTAAACAGCCACAAACACCGCAGAGCTGGCAACACACGCGGGCCCATAGCAGCACCGCAACACCTTAAATGTTTACTTTCCTGGTTAAATAAAGGTTAAATAAAAAAATGTTGGGAAAATGCGAATTAACACCATGATAAACCTGTAACTTGCAAACAAAGCTGTTTACTGTAGCCTACTACCTGGAGACGCAGCGTGACTGCCCACAACACAGGGAGACCGGAAGTTGTAAGTGAGGTCAGAGGACAAGTGACGTGAGTGACACGCTTTATTGCCTCACAGCTGACATGAATAACCAATCAGAGTCAACTTATTAAGTGGCAGAGCCTGCCCGCAGGCTATACTGCTACACAAGGACTAGATCAGGACTAAGAAATGCTCAGCATTAAACCATGGACTTAACAAAGTCTAAAGCAGAATTTAAACCAGAATTAAAAGAAGGACCAAATCAAATACAAGATAGTTGCGTTTTAAACCAGCAACCAAGAGAAAGTATCGTCTCTATTAACAGGAAAATGGGTTGAGGGCCAGAACAAATCTTTGGAGGGCCTTAAAGTTGAATAGGCCTATACTCTACAGAAAACTCATACCACAAGTTATAGTATACTTGGCATGAGAGACAGAATTTAATAACACTGTCATCACAGTGTTATAAAATATTGTCAAATCATCACGTCTTTTTTTTCTGTACTGAAATATGTACCAAAATAATTTTCAGATTTTCATATTCTTTTGATTTTTCTTGCAGGTTCCTGGACCCATAGCAGTTTCTGAGTAGATCTTTGAGACCAGCATATCAGTCGCAAGATCACTGATTATTTCATTTCCTTGCAGTCAGTAGCTGGAACTCACAACTGTAATTATTATTATACATATTTTTTCAAGTTCTAATGCAAAAAAATGCCAAACTAAACACCTACTATAAACTTCTCAAAATAAATGACACCAGCCACAATTTTTACAAGAAATCCAAAAGCCTGTAACCTTCGTCTCTTTTCCAAATTAATCTGTAAGACACAACACACGGGCGTAATAAATCACTGACTGTGCAGCTAAATAAGAGAAAGTCGTTTTAATATTCTTATTTCTGCTGACTGCGCCGGAGTCATATGTCGCCATAATCATCTCATCCTCTGCTTTTTCTCTTCTGTTCGCGCTGGAGAAGGAAAACGACATTAAGCCATCACACGCTCCATTGGAAAACAGGTAATACGTGCGATAATGGTTTAGTTTGTGGGATTTAAAAAACGTCTGTGGGGAGTGTGTGGTGTTTTTTTTGCAGCTGCAGGCATTTTGACTTGTGCTGTGATAGTCCTTGTGGTAAATGTTTATCATAGTTTTACAGCTGTTAAGTTGCATTTTCATGAAGAAATTAACAATAAAAGTGTAAAATGATGTATAATTTTAATTGTTAAACAAAATCTTTCCACATGTTGTCAAAAAAACAGCCCAGTCTCTGAAGAAAATGTAGCTCTAACAACAAAATGTCAAAAATCTACGATAAGCATTTCACTTCTTTTTTACATAAGTAAGTCTTAATTTACGCCAAATCCCAGCCCTAAACGTACCCCTTTTTGGTGTTTCTTGGTATATCTACGCAGGGCCGGCCCTGAGCATAGACTGACTAGGCAGTTACCGTACTAAAATATGAAAATAAAGTTCTACAACTCATAAACTATTAGCCAGTTTATATTTTGCGTCAATAGAACACATACTCATTGAATATGACCACAAATAGCTCATGAACTTTTACAACATCGAGAAGTCTCACAAAACATGAGGCTACTTGTCATGACATTTGTCATTTTTGTTCACAAAATCCTGCGCAATGATGAAACTTATCAGTTGTATAGAGCTCTGAAGAGCCAACGTATTCTCATGGCTTGTGTGTAAATACCACGCCATGACAAATTGCGTGTCATGACGATGCTTTTGCCTTTTTCTGGGTGCATTTACATGCCCATTTACTGGCGAGGTATAGAGGTTTTTTGGGGTTAACGGTACGTTTAGGTCTGAGGCTTGGAGTTGGTTAAGGTTAGGACTTCATGAATAAAAACACATCTTTACATTCACCATAGAAATGAACTGGGACAGAAATGCATGAAATACACATGCAAAAAATTGAAATGGCGTTCATGTGACATGCTGTTTCAAATTGCGTAGAATAGACACATCTGTGAGAACAGGCTGGAAAAGGGAACAGTGGTGGAAGGAAGAACAAAGGGCTGGGACCACACTCCATTTTGGAGCTCAAAACAATTTGAATTTTGGTGAAGATATATACTGCATATTAAAGTACAAAAATCATATATATAACTTAACAATGGTAAAAGATACATTCATTGCTCAAAAATACTCCAATTTATATGGAATTGTGTCTATTTTCTAGTATAAATTCTAGTATTACCCTGCCTACTAATACGCTACATAATATAGGCCATATACAAAATTAAATTCAGGAATAAAATGTAGTAAAAATAAAGTGTGTTATTATTATTACTTTTAGTGCATAGGGCACTAAAAGTAATAATAATAATGCACTGGATTTATCCAGTGCTTTTTATGGCTTCACAGTCTGCATTATTCATTCATTCCACACTCAGTGATGATGCTGCCCTGGGGCAGACTGACGGAAGTGAGGCTGCCATTTTGCGCCATCGGCCCTCTGACCACCACCAACCATTCATTCGAAGTGTCTTGCCTAAGGACACAACAACGAGTTTCTCCCCTGTTCATTCCACTGCTCCTGAGGTTTCCCCAGCAGTCTCCCATCCAAGTACTGCCCAGGCCCAATATGCTTAGCTTCTGAAATCTGACGGGATCAGGCTTTGGCAAACTGACACGGCCACAAAAGTGCTATTGCTGACCGTGCATCTACGTTTTCTTCTGAGACTGTGTTGCTGAAATGACGCCCCAGGGACAGAAAGTTGTGAATTGGTCATAATTGTGTCTTGTTTCATCAGTGCTGCAAACCTGGAGTTCAACCTGCAGCGGTTGTCCTTGCTGAAGCCACATGAGCGACTCAAGCCTCTCAACATTTTAGTTCGTAAGTAATCTTTATTTATCAAGCACGTCTCACATATCAGAGAAAATCACCAACATTCTAAGGCTCAGTCTGGGCAAAAGTTCATAAATTCACTTGATTGACACATTTTTACCCATTCTTACTGAAATTTTGAAAGCCAAGTCACACCACATTTCACAACTTGAATTAACTTATTTTATCTTTTTAATATGCAAAGCAGATATAACCATACACATACTTCTTTTTAAAGTGTTGCTTGATATCATCATTTGTCCAATCTATGCATTTATGTGGATTTTGACCCAGATTTACAATGTGGTTGCTTAGTAACAGTTGTGATAAGTGTAAACCTCAGAACAACAAACAGACACACTTGTGACAAAAGGGCAAAAATGTTGAATCAATTCTTAAATATAATAATGTTCAGTGTCTTTTACGAAAAATTTTGTTTAATCTGTCATTTGCAATGCAACACATACAGCATCAATTCACTTTCTTACTGCTAATAACCTATAATAAAATGTTAAAACGCTGCACACGGGACCAAACTGACATCACCATCTTTAATTTGAATAGTCCAGTGTCTTCTTGTCCAACCGCGTCTGCTTCTTACCCACAATCCTTGGCGGCACAGAGCTCTCTTTATCGGCTCTATGTCCATTGTATTTGCACATGGCGTAGGCAGCGGTCCGTCTTTTCCCCCGAACAAGGCCAAACTGTGCCTGGTCCTCGGGTTTTCAGACACATTTCGGACGTTTGTGAGCGTTGGGTCGTCGTAGAACTGCAGATTTAAAACAACAAAGCTCTGTGTCTCACCACCAGCTGCTAAACCCAAACAGATGTGTTCAATTAGGAAGTAAATATCTGGGATTCGCTCAGATTGGTGTGACGACGTAAACAACAAATGTCCTGTGAACGAGCTCATGCATAAAAAAACGACTTTGTAATCATTAAATTTCTCCTTTTGCCAATAGGAAAGTGGATTATAATGTAATTTAATCAGATTAACCTTAGAAAATCACAAAATATAAAGACATAAAAGCAGTTAAATACAGGTAAATGAGATCTAAGCACGTTTGACATTGTAATTATGTGAGATTATGGGTATAAATTTACAATCTATAATCAAATAAAAATAACATCAGTCATTTTAAATACGTCTATTCACAAAATGTCATTTGATCTTTGCTCTTTTAATATTAAAACTATAAAAAATTAGCTTCTATTGCACTTAAATCCTCTAAAAACTGCCTTAACTTTGTAATTTTGAACAATCTAACGACAAATATTGATCATTTTATATCATATCTAAACATAGTTGACATTATATTAAGATGAAAAAATAAAATTTCATGTTTTAAATAGATCTAGTCACAAAATATTGTAATTTATCATAATTTCTTCTCTATATTTTGCAATAGAACACCTAAAACCCTTAGATTTGTTTACTTGTTGTAGTTTATTATTAAATAATATTTCACTTTAACCTCTATAAATTGCCTACATTTAGAATCTATAAGCAAATAAAATAACATCTGACATTATAAATAGGTTTATTCACAAAATGTTGTTTGATCTTTGCTCTTTTAATATTAAAACTATTAAAATTTGCTTCTGTTGTCCTTTAAAAATTGCCATACCTTTCTAGTTTTGAATATTTTGGTGACAAATAGTAGTCTTTTTATACGATATCTAAACATATATGACCTTGTGTTAATATGAAAACAAAGAAAAAAAATCACGTTTTAAATAGATTTATTCGCTAAATATTGTTTTATTACATAATTTACCGTAGTTTTTTCCTCTATATTTTGTAATAGAACACATAAAAACCTTAGATTTCTACTTGTTGCAGTTATTAACAAATAATATTTCACTTTAACCTCTATAAATTGTTTCAATGTTGTAATTTTGAACAATCAGACTACAAATAGTAATGTTTTATATGTTATATTGGCTGTATCGTCGTCTAAATTGAATATTCCTTGTTTTTATAATGTTATTTAACCAATGACGCTTGTTTTAACTTTGCCATACATTAATAATACCTGCTTAATGAATCTGCAATGAACTTTTATCGTTACTATTATTAAATTCAGATCAATAATCCATCTGCCCACACGCCCACCTACACTAAATACTTTGCTTTTAGTTCCTTCTTCAGCTCAAATAGCCTTTACACACGTTTCGTACTTCAACGTAAGATCTTTGTGATTATTTAGGAGATTAAATAAACCATTATCAGCCCTTGTCATCTTTGATTTAATCTCGTTTTTTGACAGTAAAAGATGGACAGACGCCGGAGACAGACCGCTCCGTAAATCAGCGGATCCATCTTCGCCATTTACTGCTGTTTCCATGGCAACACCTCCCCCTCCCTTCACCTTCGGTTCTAGCGGGCCGTACCACTTTCGAAACGGGGAGGCAACGGCTACGTGCTGTTGAATAAACGGTAAAAATTGACCTAAAACATGACGCTACGCTAAATTAAGCACCATTTATTGTATTGTTTTGGAAGTAACATGCTTAAAAATGCTAAAAAGTTAACAAAAGTGTACATTTTGAGTGTTTAAATTGTCGTGAAGTCCCCTGTCGTTAATCGTCAGTCAACAATCCCTCGAACTGTCAAAATCGCTTGTTGCTTCTACCTAGCCTTAAAAGTAGTTAGCGAATTTAGCTCGAGGCGGTTACATCTCACTTTACGCTCAACGTTTTAGCCGAAAAGTTCGCCTGTAACCAGCATTTGCCGTATTTTTCACTTTAGGCCGGCTTGGAGTGGACGCGGAGGACGGAGCGGGTGTGCTTGCTGCTGTGCCGTCTGCAACCCGAAAAAGCGAGCCTAATCCCGGGGAAGAGATTCTGGGATCGTCCGCCGCAGCAGCTGGATGTGACAGTCAGGTAAGCGCGCAGGTGTTAGCTTTAGCCTAGCTTCTCTGCTGGCTAGCGTTTTTTTTTATTACACGTTTGTTACATTACATTGCAAGTGCGTGTATAAGAAAAAAAAATGGCCAGCGGTGCGTAATGATGCGGAAAATGTGCGTAGTTTGTGCGTGCTATGGTGTTAAAAAAAAAAAAAAAAAAAAAAAATCACAGCTTGTTTTCACTCTTAAAAAAGTGAAATGAATCAGGACCCATTACGTCATGTTCGTCTGCACCGTTCAGTCTCGGGACACGCTCGTCCACGGCGGAGGCTAATAACTCGCACAAAATAGAAAATAATTACACGATTTCTCAAACGCGCATTGATTTTTCCTGTATAAATAAGCCGCCGATGCAAAGGTCGTAATTCAATTTAACAGCACTTAAGCGGGACAGTGCAGGCGAATGGGAAAATAACAGTGTCACTTTATTATAACAACAACACATTTATAACCCTTAATAAAGCATGAACTAAGGCTTAAGGTGAGAACTACAGGTGAATAGGAAAACTAAAGAATAATACCATTTTATAAGACTTTATTTTATAAGTCTTAAAGCTTAGATAACTGACTATTTTGTGATAAACTTTGACTTTTCCACCAAACAGTTGTGACAAAAATAGAACGCAGTTATTTGTCTGAATCTAATAATTATTAGGTAATTTATTAAAATATGTTCTTTAGCCAAAAAAAAAGACATGTAGAATATTAAACATGTGCTGAAGGATTGTGAAAGTGACCAAAGTAATTTGTTTAATTGATTAAAATACCTGCTTTTGTCAGAAAAGTCAGAAAACTGTAAATAATAAGTCAGAAAACAAAAAAATAAAGAATGAACTAAGGCTTAAGATTCATGTTTATTCACAAAAATGGTTAAATGTTTTCTCATGTCATGTTTTCAAACAGAAAATAATTCATTTTATTCTAAAAATGACTATTATTACACAATACTTTAAGAAATTAACAGAGCCATGATTCATTTTTTAAGAAGTTACTTATGGCGGCATGGTGGCAGAGTGGATAGTGCTCTGGCCTCACAGCAAGAAGGTCGTGGGTTCGATTCCCGCTCAGGCCAGGGCCTTTCTGTGTGGAGTTTGCATGTTTCTCCCGTGGTCTGGGTGGTTTCCTCCGGGCATCAATAACATGCATGTTAGGGAACACTTGGTGGTAGTCGGAGGTTGAGGCGCCAGGTCTTTAGACGAATCGCCTCCGCTGAGTTGCTCCAGGGCAGTTTACTGTCACTGAGTGGCGAGGGGGGGGGGGTTCATCTCACTGTGAAGGACTTTGTGACTCTGTGTCTGTGAAATGCGCTATACAAATAAAGATTACTACTTACATAAAAATTTAGACTTATAAAGATTCAAATTTAATGCATTTTTTAGGTTAAAATCAGATTTGAACCACATATCCTCTTGTCAGCTTCTCAAAATCTCGTCTCACATTAATAACCAACAGTTTGTTTATTTCAAATGCACGCCCTAATTAATACATAAATAATAATTGTTAGTGTTAGAGTTCAAGCTCTACAGTGATAAGTATGGATGCACTGATCCAGCTTTTTCACTCTGGTATCAATCCCAATACTTTTAGAATCAAGTATCTGTCGATACCGATACCAGTGTAAGGACTGAAATAGTTTATTTATCTTTTCAAAACATAAGACATTCGATCATATAGTGTCATGTAGCTGTTATTTATAGTTCAAGTCACAACTAAACAACTTAATATGAATAAAATGTTAAACATTATGAGACGTTCTGCCATCAACATCAGTCAGTAAATAAGTCTCATTATGTCCAATTTAAGGCACAACTAGGTTATCAGCTTTACCGATATCATGGAGCCGATATTCGATCCTAGTATCAGATCTCTAGACTATTAATTAAGTTGTAACTAATGTAAATGTCATGTTATCATATAAGTGTAGTAAAAAGTGCACATATTTAATACGTAGTTTAAAATGTGACCTTTTAAAGTTAAAATAATATAAATCTATGAATAAATTAAACATTGTACAAGGTAAAAAGCTCATGCCTGCAGTGTCTTGGCTTAAACGAACAGATAATAAGCCTTAAACGTGTATTATGTATGAGTACTTTTTTGTTTTTTGCACACCTCGTTACACTTAATAACGATCGTGTCGTAATTAACCTTGTTTATGGGTCACGTATTGCCGTGTGTTATTGTAGCTATCGACATTCTCCTAACGATAGGTTTGGTAATAAGGAAGCGAAGGTCTGATAACCTTGAGAGGGACTTGTGTTTTTATGGAGGTAATGAGGATTATGTAAGAGATTTATAAAGGTTTGATATTCAATTTGCAAAGCTTGTGAGAATTCTATGGCTTGTGTGAATGTTTGCTGTTTTTAGAATAAAATTGAGCTTTTTTATTTGTTTATGGCATATATTAGCCATAGTTGGTGACTTCAGTAGTTTAATGCGATGGTACAATGAAAAATGTGGGTTGTTTAGCAGGAATGTTATGGAAAAGCTAATACACTGTAAAATATAAGGCAGCTTAACTTAAAAAATGTAAAGTTGTCTGACATTCTCTCTCTCTTTTTTCTTGCTCTCTCTCCCTCTCTTGCTTTTTTTTGCCTCTGTCTCTCTCCTTTCTGTCTCTCTTTCTCCCTTCTCTCTCCTCTTCTTTTTCTTTTCTCTCCTCTCTCCCTCTCTCTCCTCTGTCTCTCTGTCTCTCCTTCTTTCTCCGTCTCGTTCTTCTCTTGTCTCTCTTTCTCTCTCTTCTTCTCTCTCTCTCTTCCCTTCTTTCTCTCTTCTCTCTCTTTCCCCTCTCTCTTTTCTCTCTCCTTTCCTTACTCTCTCTCTCCCTTTATCTCTCCTCTTCCCTCTTTCTTTTTTCGTCTTTCCCCTTCTCTCTCTCTTTCTCTCTCTCTCTCTTTCTCCGCTCTCTTTATCTCCCTTTTTCTTGCTCCTCTCTTCTCTCTTCTCTTCTCTCTTCTCCCCTCCTTTCTTTCTCTCTCTCTTCTTCTCATCCTGCCTCTTATCCTTTCCTTCCTTTCTCCCTTCTTTCTCTCTCTCTTTCTCCATCTCTCTTTCCTCTCTCACTGCAAGTTTTTTGTGTATGGACCTCCCTTCTTCTCGCTCTTCAGCGGTCAAATACTTATCTCATACTCCTACTGTTCGAGTGTCTCATCTTCTCTTTTTGATCGTATCCCTACGTTTCTCTGCTCTCTCTCGCTTCGCTCTCTCATCCCGTTTCTTGTCTCTTCCTCTTCTCTCTCTCAGCTTTTATTCATTTTTATTTCATTATTGTCACACAGTTTAATAACATAAGATTTAAGTTGTTTGAACTTTTTGGCCTGTGGATGTTTTTTTTTACAGTGTAGAGAGCACTTGAAGACTAGCCAGGATTTTTTGGAATAGCAACTAATTGGTTATAAACTTTATCTAAGCGTTATAGAAGAATGTGGTATTATTTTTCACAATGGGATTTATAAATGATCCATAGAAGAAAAGAAAACTCAAAGGGTTTCTAAGGGTCTGACAGAAGCTCCATCTAGACGAGAGAAAGTTGGATGAACGCTGATTTGGTTAGATGAACAGATTAGCTTACCTTAGTCAGACCACAACCTGTTTTCACTCTAAGTAGTAAACCGGTCTTAGTCGCAGACACTTGGCCCAGTCTTACGTGGTCTTGGACTAGGTCTTGGTCTTGGACTCGCGGTCTGACACAGAGTTCACGTTTCATTAGCTCCATGTTCTGCTTACACCAGGGCTCAGAGGGTTCATACATGACCCCAGCAGTGACCTGTCCGGTTTAGTTTACTTTAGTCCTGCCTGTAGTCCTGTTTAAGACCTGGTTTAGTCCTTGTTTTAGGGAGTTTACCCTGAGCTCATGCATTGCCCGAGCCAGTGACCTGTTCTGTTGNGGGGCTTGAGCCTTCATTTACACCGGAGACAGAAGCTGAATGTGGAAATATTTGTAAGAAGAGCACAGCGCACCCATGGATCTATCGCGATGGTTCGTGTTGAAAGCAGTGGTTGAAAGTCCCTACGTCAGGCTGCCTCGCGCATCCCCCGGCACGCACAGCGAGCCAGGTAAACTCACCTCACACTGACTGTCGCTTCTGTGGCATGAATGTCCGTGTGTGATTCCAGAACACGCCTGTGTCCCGCGCTGTGCACACAATTCACATCTATGACCGATAAATTGATCAGAAACTGTCAAACCAAGCTGAATAAAGCCGCGCTAACCAGAACCACGCAGGTCTAAACGAGGACTGAGCCGGGACTAAACCAGGTCTAAGGTCTCAACCAGGACTTGACTAGAATAAAGCGGGTCTGACGATTACCAAACCACGACCACCTGATCCAAGCCAGGTTAAAACATGTCTAAACCGGCATCACGTAGGGAGACTTCTATCCGTCTTTCCATGAGCGCGGGCCGGGAGCTTCTTCCCCGGATGCCGCCTCCGGAGGAGTTTCTCGGGTTTCCCCCGGGCTTCCCGTGAAGCTTTTATCACACTAAATATGTGTTTAATTTAAAGAACTGTTGCTAAATAACGTTGTGTTAAGCACACATTACGTTAGAAATACGTCTCATTAGTTTTCGATAAAAAACATTTTCACAAACCAGCCGTTGGGAGTATCCGTTGGCAACGGCGACGCGAGCACAACTTCTAGCGCCCATGAGAGCTCGTCCACCGGATACGGGCCGGCGGGGGCTCCCGTGGAGACCCAGCCTCCGGACCTTAGCAGAAAAAAAGTTAAAATGACTCCGGATATGGCATAATACCTATTTTCGCCTCAAATGGTCTCAAAGTTTAGATTTGACTCTTATAAACAAAAATAAAATAAATTTAACTTCCTCGTAATGGCGCTGCCGCTTCAGTTTTTCTGGGCTCTAACGTTTTTCTTTATTACTGCGCATGCGCTGATGGGTTTCACAATAAAACTACTGTCAATACTACAGTACTACTGTACTAATAGCTTTAATAATAGCTTTACTGTAAGTAAGTACTGTAAGTACAGTACAGCTACTGTAGGTAATACAATAATCTTCGATCTACTGTATAAATTACAGTAAATTACTGTAATACAAGGTGATTTCCCAGAAGCCATTGCAAAGTACAGTAATCTACTGTAAAAACAACTTACAGTATTATACTGTTCATATTACAGTAGATTATTGCGGAAATTACAGCTATCCTTTACAGTGTGGACAAAGACAAGTGTAAACCTCAGAACAACAACAGACACACTTGTGACAAAGGGCAAAAATGTTGAATCAATTCTTAAATATAATAATGTCAGTGTCTTTTACGAAAAAATGTTGTTTAATCTGTCATTTGCAATGCAACACATACAGCATCAATTCACTTTCTTACTGGCTAATAACCTATAATAAAATGTTAAAACGCTGCACACGGGACCAAACTGACATCACCATCTTTAATTTGAATAGTCCAGTGTCTTCTCGTCCAACCGCGTCTGCTTCTTACCCACAATCCTTGGCGCACAGAGCTCTCTTTATCGGCTCTATGTCCATTGTATTTGCCACATGGCGTAGGCAGCAGTCACTCTTTTCCCCCGAACAAGGCCAAACTGTGCCTGCTTCTCCGGGTTTTTCAGACACTTTCGGACGTTTGTGAGCGTTGGGTCGTCGTAGAACTGCAGATTTAAAACAACAAAAGCTCTGTGTCACATCACCAGCAGCTGCTAAAACCAAACAGATGTGTTCAATTAGGAGTAAATATCTGGGATTCGCTCAGATTGGTGCGACGACGTAAACAACAAATGTCCTGTGAACGAGCTCAAGCATAAAAAACTACTTTGTAATCATTAAATTTCTCCTTTTGCCATAGGAAAGTGGATTATAATCTCATTTAACCAGATTAACCTTGGAAAATCACAAAATATAAAGACATAAAAGCAGCTAAATGCTTGTACATGAGATCTAAAGCACGTTTGACATTGTAATTATATGAGATTATTGTATAAATGTATAATCTATGATCAAATAAAAATAAAACCTGACATTTTAAATAGGTTTATTCACAAAGTGTCACTTGATCTTTGCTCTTTTAATATTAAAACAAAAAATAAAAAACATAAGACATAGGCTACGTGACAAACAATGATAAACACACATAAAGCAATATATAAAAACAATAAGAATAGAAATCATAAAGACTAAAGATAACTAAGATGAATAAAAGTTAATAAGAAAGAAATAAAAATAAGAACAGATCTAAAACAAGAAAACCAAATACAAGTGGTAGTAGAAAAAATCATTTTAAATAAATAAATTTAAAATGTATAGTTAAAAGACATTAATAGAGTAAAAAAGGAAAAGGAAAAAGAGAAAGAATAAGGTAATAAAAGATCAAAGATTTCTTAAAGGAAACTAATAGAAAAGAAAAGAAAAAGACAGTATAACAAATAAGGAGACGAAAACGTTTTAAATAGATCTATTCACAAATATAGTTTATTTACATAATTTACCTAGTTTTTCTTTATATTTTGTAATAGAACACATAAAAACCTTAGATTTCTACTTGTTGCAGTTTATTAACAATAATATTTCACTTTAACCTCTATAAATGCTTTCAATGTTGTAATTTTGAACAATCAGACTACAAATAGTAATGTTTTTATATGTTATATTGGCTATATCGTCGTCTAAATTGAATATTCCTTGTTTTTATAATGTATTTAACCAATGACGCTTGTTTTAACTTTGCCATACATTAATAATACCTGCTTAATGAATCTGCAATGAACTTTTATCGTTACTATTATTAAATTCAGATCAATAATCCATCTGCCCACACGCCCACTACACTAAATACTTTGCTTTTAGTTCCTTCTTCAGCTCAAATAGCCTTTACACACGTTTCGTACTTCAACGTAAGATCTTTGTGATTATTTAGGAGATTAAATAAACCATTATCAGCCCTTGTCATCTTTGATTTAATCTCGTTTTTTGACAGTAAAAGATGGACAGACGCGGAGACAGACCGCTCCGTAAATCAGCGGATCCATCTTCGCCATTTACTGCTGTTTCCATGGCAACACCTCCCCCTCCCTTCACTTCGGTTCTAGCGGGCCGTACCACTTTCGAAACGGGGAGGCAACGGCTACGTGCTGTTGAATAAACGGTAAAAATTGACTAAAACATGACGCTACGCTAAATTAAGCACCATTTATTGTATTGTTTTGGAAAGTAACATGCTTTAAAAATGCTAAAAAGTTAACAAAAGTGTACATTTTGAGTGTTTAAATTGTCGTGAAGTCCCCTGTCGTTAATCGTCAGTCAACAATCCCTCGAACTGTCAAAATCGCTTGTTGCTTCTACCTAGCCTTAAAAGTAGTTAGCGATTTAGCTCGAGGCGGTTACATCTCACTTTACGCTCAACGTTTTAGCCGAAAAGTTCGCCTGTAACCAGCATTTGCCGTATTTTTCACTTTAGGCCGGCTTGGAGTGGACGCGGAGGACGGAGCGGGGTGTGCTTGCTGCTGTGCCGTCTGCAACCCGAAAAGCGAGCCTAATCCCGGGGAAGAGATTCTGGGATCGTCCGCCGCAGCAGCTGGATGTGACAGTCAGGTAAGCGCGCAGGTGTTAGCTTTAGCCTAGCTTCTCTGCTGGCTAGCGTTTTTTTTTATTACACGTTTGTTACATTACATTGCAAGTGCGTGTATAAGAAAAAAAAATGGCCAGCGGTGCGTAATGATGCGGAAAATGTGCGTAGTTTGTGCGTGCTATGGTGTTAAAAAAAAAAAAAAAAAAAAATCACAGCTTGTTTTCACTCTTAAAAAAGTGAAAATGAATCAGGACCCATTACGTCATGTTCGTCTGCACCGTTCAGTCTCGGGACACGCTCGTCCACGGCGGAGGCTAATAACTCGCACAAAATAGAAAATATTACACGATTTCTCAAACGCGCATTGATTTTTCTGTATAAATAAGCCGCCGATGCAAAGGTCGTAATTCAATTTAACAGCACTTAAGCGGGACAGTGCAGGCGAATGGGAAAATAACAGTGTCACTTTATTATAAACAACAACACATTTATAACCCTTAATAAAGCATGAACTAAAGCTTAAGGTGAGACACTACACTTGAATAGGAAAAATAGAAGAATACCTTTTTATAAGACTTGTAATCACTCTTAAAGCTTAGATAACTGACTATTTTGTATAATTTAGTATTTTATTAAGGACAATGTACAATTACATAAATAACTTTGACTTTTCTACCAAAGTGAATTGTTGTACTCAGCAGTTGTGACAAAAATAGAACATAATTGTTTCTCTGAATCTAATATTAGGTAATTTATTATTATAGAAAGCCAAAGCTCTCTGATTGGTTAAATGGAAGGTCCACTTCACTTTCACTTACCGTTTGTTAAAAATATGTTCTTCAGCCAAAAATAAAGACATGTAGAATATTAAACATGTGCTGAAGGATTGTGAAAGTGACAAACTAATTTGTTTAATTGATTAAAAATACCTGCTTTTGTCAGAAAAGTCAGAAAACTGTAAATAATAAGTCAGAAAACAAAAAAATAAGAATGAACTAAGGCTTAAGATTCATGTTTATTCACAAAAATGTTAAATGTTTTTCTTCATGTCATGTTTTCAACAGAAATAATTCATTTTATTCTAAAAATGACTATTATTACACAATACTTTAAGAAATTAACAAAGCCATGATTCATTTTTTAAGAAGTTACATATGGCGGCACGGTGGCAGAGTGGATAGTGCTCTGGCCTCACAGCAAGAAGGTCGTGGTTCGATTCCGCTCAGGCCAGGCCTTTCTGTGTGGAGTTTGCATGTTCTCCCGTGTCTGGGTGGTTTCCTCCGGGCACTCCGGTTTCCCACCATATAACATGCATGTTAGGGAACACTTGGTGATAGTCGGAGGTTGAGGCCCTCCGCTGAGTTGCCCCAGGGCAGTTTACTGTCACTGAGTGGGGGGGGGGGGGGGGTTCATCTCACTGTGAAGGACTTTGTGACTCTGTGTCTGTGAAATGCGCTGTACAAATAAAGATTACTTATTTACATAAAAATTTAGACTTAAAAGATTCAAATTTAATGCATTTTTTAGGTTAAAATCAGATTTGAACAACATATCCTCTTGTCAGCTTTCTCAAAATCTCGTCTTTAATAACATTAATAACGAACAGTTTGTTTATTTCAAATGCACGCCCAATTAATATAAATAATAATTGTTAGTGTTAGGAGTTCAAGCTCTACAATAATAAGTATGGATGGACTGATCCAGCTTTTTTCACTTCTGATATCGATCCCAATACTTTAGAATCAAGTATCTGTCGATACCGATACCTGAAATAGTTTATTTATCTTTTCAAACATAAGACATTCGATCATATAGTGTTATGTAGCTGTTATTTATAGTGCAAGTCACAACTAAACAACTTAGTATGAATAAATGTTAAACATTATGAGACGTTTCTGCATCAACATCAGCCAGTAAAATAAGTCTCATTATGTCACTTTAAGGCACAATAGGTTATCAGCTTTACCGATATCATGGAGCCGATATTCGATCCTAGTATCAGATCTCTAGACTATTAATTAAGTTGTAACTAATGTAAATGTCATGTTATCATATAAGTGTAGTATTTTTATATCTAAAAGTGCACACATTTAAGACGTAGTTTTAAATGTGACCTTTAAAGTTAAATAATATAAATCTATGATAAATTAAACATTGTACAAGGTAAAAAGCTCATTGCCTGCAGTGTCTTGGCTTAAACGAACAGATAATAAGCCTTAACGTGTATTATGTATGAGTACTTTTGTTTTTTGCACACCTCGTTACACTTAATAACGATCGTGTTCGTAATTAACCTTGTTTATGGGTCACGTATTGCCGTGTGTTATTGTAGCTATCGACATTCTCCTAACGATAGGTTTGGTAATAAGGAAGCGAAGGCCTGATAACCTTGAGAGGGACTTGTGTTTTTATGGAGGTAATGAGGATTATGTAAGAGATTTATAAAGGTTTGATATTCAAATTTGCAAAGCTTGTGAGAATTCTATGGCTTGTGTGAATGTTTGCTGTTTTTAGAATAAAATTTGAGCTTTTTTATTTGTTTATGGTCATATATTAGCCATAGTTGGTGACTTCAGTAGTTTAATGCGATGGTACAATGAAAAATGTGGGTTGTTTAGCAGGAATGTTATGGAAAAGCTAATACACTGTAAAATATAAGGCAGCTTAACTTAAAAATGTAAAGTTGTCTGACATTCTCTCTCTCCTTTTTCTGCTCTCTCTCCCTCTCTTGCTTTTTTTGCTCTGTCTCTCTCCCTTTCTGTCTCTCTCTTTCTCCTCTCTCTCTCCTTCTCTCTTTTTCTTTCTCTCCTCTCTCCCTCTCTCTCCTCTGTCTCTCTTGTCTCTCCCTTCTTTCTCTCTTTCTCTCTTCTCCCCTTTCTCTTCTCTCTCTCTTCCTCTTCTCTCTCTCTCTCTCTTTTCTCTCTCTCTTCTTTCTCTCTTCTCCCTTTTCTTCCCCTTTCTCCTCTTTCTTTTTCTCTCTTTCCCTTCTTTCTCCTCTCTTTCTCTCTCACTCCCTCTTCTTTCTCGTTCTTCTCTATCCCTTTCTCTCTCCTCTCTCTCTCTGTCTCCTGTCTCTTTCTCCCTTCTTCTCTCTCTTTCTCCTCCTTCCTCTTCTTCTCTCTCTCCTTTTCTCTCTTTCTCTCTCTCTCTCCTTCTTTCTCTCTCTCTCTTTCCTCTTTCTCTTCTCTCTTTCTTCTCTCTTTCTCCCCCTCTCTCTTTCTCCTCACTCCCTCCCTTCTTTCTCACTCTCTCTCTCCTTTTCTCTTCTCTCTCTCCTCTGTCTCCTGTCTTCTCTCTCTTTCTCCCTCTCTCCTTCTTTCTCTCTCTCTCTCTCCCTCCTCTCTCTCTCTTTCTCTCTTCTTTCTCTCTCTCTCTCCCTCTCTCTTCCTTCTTTCTCTTTCTCTCTCTCTCTTTTATTCATTTTTATTTCATTTTGTCAAGTTTAATCAACATAAAGATTTAAGTTAGTTGAACTTTTGCCTGTGGAGTTTTTTACAGTGTAGAGCACTTGAAGCTAGCAGGATTTTTGAATACAACTACATTGGTTATCAAACTTTATCGACGTTTTAAAGAATCTGGATCGTTTTTGCACAATGGGATTTATAAATGATCAAAAAGATAAGAAAATCAGAGCGTTTCTAAGGGTTGACAAAGCTCCATTTAGACGAGAGAAGTGGAGAAACGCTGATTTTGGTTAGATGACAGAATTAGCTTAGTCAGACCACAACCTGTTTTCACTCTAAGTAGTAAACCGGTCTTAGTCGAAGGACACTTGGACCCAGTCTTACGTGGTCTTGGACTAGGTCTTGTCTTGGACTCGCGGTCTGACACAGAGTTCACGTTTCATTAGCTCCATGTTCTGCTTACACCAGGAGTCAGAGGGTTCATACATGACCCCAGCAGTGACCTGTCCTGGTTTAGTCTTACTTTAGTCCTGCTGTAGTCCTGTTTAAGACCTGGTTTAGTCCTTGTTTAGGGGAGTTACCCTGAGCTCATGCATGGCCCCAGCACAGTGACCTGTTCTGTTGTATTCCTGTTTTAGTCCTGCTTTAGTCTTGTTTTGGTCCTGTTTTAGTCCTGGTTTTCGTCCTGGTTTAGTCTTGTTTTGGTCCTGTTTTAGTCCTGCTTTAGTCCTGGTTTTCGTCCTGCTTTAGTCTTGTTTTAGTCCTGTTTTAGTCCGCTTTAGTCCTGGTTTTCATCCTGCTTTAGTCTTGGTTTTAGTCCTGCTTTAGTCTTGTTTTAGTCCTGCTTAGTCCTGGTTTAGTCCTGCTTTAGTCTTGTTTTGGTCCTGTTTTAGTCCTGCTTTTGGTCGTCCTGGTTTTCGTCCAGTCGTTTGGTCCTGTTGTCCTGCTTGTAGTCTTGTTTTGGTCCTTTTGTTTTAGTCCTGGTTTTCATCTGCTTTAGTCTGTTTCCTGGTCCGTTAGTCTGTTCTGCTTTTAGTCCTGTTTTAGTCTGCTTGTCTTGTTTTAGTCCTGCTTTAGTCCTGTTTAGTCCTGCTTTAGTCTTGTTTTGGTCCTGTTTTAGTCCTGCTTTTGTCCTGTTTTGTCCTGGTTTCGTCCTGCTTTAGTCTTGTTTTGTCCTGTTTAGTCCTGCTTTAGTCTGTTTTCGTCCTGCTTTAGTCTTGTTTGGTCCTGTTTTAGTCCTGCTTTAGTCTGGTTTAGTCCTGCTTTAGTCTTGTTTTAGTCCTGCTTTAGTCTTGTTTTAGTCCTGCTTTAGTCCTGGTTTAGTCCTGCTTTAGTCTTGTTTTGGTCCTGTTTTAGTCCTGCTTTTGTCCTGGTTTCGTCCTGGTTTTCGTCCTGCTTTAGTCTTGTTTTAGTCCTGTTTTAGTCCTGCTTTAGTCCAGGTTTAGTCCAGTTTCGTCTTGGTTTTAGAGGAGTTTGAATAAGCACTGCTCCAGATCATGGAACTCAAGTTATCAATATGAATTATATATTTTTTTCTCATGTTCTTGGCTTAAACTGTGGCTAAAACACTTTTCGGAATTGTTTTTCTTAATTTCAGGACTAATCTGTTCTTAATAAGCCGGGTTGTTTGTCTTTTACAACACTGCACTCTTCTTATTTTTCCAAATCATTCTCAAAACTATACAAACATTTATTAGAACTTTATGTCCCGCTATTTAACACAGTCATTGGGTTTCAATTTAATCTGACAGCGCTGAAATTAAACCGCGCAGAGAAGAACCTCCCTCTTTAATGTTTGATATTTGATTACGGCTAATATTAGCTAAAGGACACAGCGCTTCTATTGATCTGTCTTCACTGGCCTAGTTTCTGCTGCTGCTTTTGTCGCTGCCGTCGCATCTTAAACCATCTCTGCACAAATACTGAATGTGACTAAACAAGTGAACGGTTATATTTAAGATTTACAACTTTTATGATTGTTACAATGAGATTACCATTAAACTAGACTTTGCAAACTGTGACTCTAGGACCTGATGTGGCTCTTGACCTGTTTTAATCAAGTTCTTGGAATGTTTTTGAGTGTAATGTTACTCTTTGTGTTTCTTTTTTTGATTGAAGCATGTATTTGCACTAGGGATGTCAAGATTAACCGTTTTTTCAATAATTGTGAATATTTTCTGCCACAGTAGGTTATTCGTAAGATTTTTGCAACTCTCAATCGACCCCTTGCATGTTAGTATGTTAGTAATTGCGTCAAATTCTGGTGGGCGGAGCTTAGTCGAGGCAAAAGACGACGTTGCCTCCATCTAAACCAGTGTAAACTAGCACGTTTTGGAGGGATTTTTAAACACAAAAGCAGAAAAAATGTCAAATTCTGTTCGGAACTGTCAGGAGGTATATATCGTAACTTACTTGGTGAATTATTTCTGACAGATGGAAGCATTTTGTCTTGAGTTTGTGTGGTTCGTCTTGGATCAGGATCTGCTCTTTCACGAGGCTGAAGAGGTGATTTTTACATTTGTTTCAGGTCCGCTTTGTTGCTAAACCCAGTAGTGGCTAAAATGCTTCTTTAACACAACTTTGGTTTTCTTTTAAAAGACAATGTGTTTGATGTATTTACCTTGTCGACATGTTTCGGCTGCTATCAGCGAGCCATCTTCAGGACAGTCCTGATCATGTGAAAAATCATACATAGGAGAAACAGGCAGGGCATTCAACATCCGTAAAAAAGAACACCAGAAGGAGTGTAAAAAGGAAACATCAGGAAGACTCACCAGAACACAAAAAGAAAAGCAGAACAAGAAAATTTAAAGTCAGCCATATCAGACCACTGCAAGAGAAATAACCACATCATGGATTGGGACGGGGCCCGAGTCATCGGATCTGAGAACAACAAATACAAACGCTGGATCAAGGAGGCCATCGAGATCAGAAAGCGGGGCACCAACAGCATCAATCGCGACGACGGGGCGTTCCTCCTGTCCCACACCTGGGACACCCTCCTCCAGAGACCACCAGGACAGGAGGCGTGGTCAGTCTGATCGACGGGCTGACCACGCCTCCAGGAAGTAGCTGATATACACTCTCAGAAATGAAAGTACGGATTTGTTCTCCTAGGGGTACAATTGCTCGTCACTGGGGTGGTACCCTCAAAAGGACAAATATGTACCCCTAATATGGGGTACATATGTGGACCCTTGTGCATTGTACCTTAAAGGTACAAGTGTGTACTTTAAAGGTACACATTTGTACCTTACCTTATGTACCCTTTTTAGAAAAGGTACTTTTTTGTACCTTTTTTTGGGAGAGGTACTTTTTTGTACCTTTATTGAAAAGGGTACTTTTTTGTATCTTAAAAGGTACAATTATGTTTTTTCAGCTATTTTTGCTTTGCTGTATTAAAAATGAGGCTAGAAAACAGATTCATTTTACTGTTTTTATTTTTGTTGTTGTGTAAAAAGGTCTGTCAAACATCCACTGTCTTGTTGAAAAGTGAAAATGTAGTTATTCTAAACAGACAATACAAATGCATTTATAAACAATTCATTAAGACAATGTTTCAAACACAATAACGAATACTCATACAGTCTTGTCTCAATACAAGGGCCACAACTCCAAGATATTTCGGTTTTGAGCCTGAGGAACAAATAAAACTTTGTTAATTTGCTAAATAATAGATTTTCAATAACTTCCGATATTATTGTGTATTACATGAGCACAAACCTTTAGTTCAGGTCTGAGGAGGTTAAAGCAGAAACAGTCCTCTTTGTGTTTAAGGCAGACATACTGTAGTGTGTCAGAGTCTCTAACACCAGGCTTGTCTATGAAGCTCCACTGGTGCAGATGTCTTTGTCCAGTGTTGGACTGAACTGAGTGTCACTCTGTAAAATATGAAACAAAAATAAAGCAAATTATCACCAGATTTCTAGATGTCTTAGCTTTGCCCTTTACAACTTCAGTGAAACTATTTAAAACGAGACTTACCAGTGAACACGGTCCATGTTTGAAATACAAAGATGAAGATCTGCAAACAGAGATTAAATGTATTTAATTAAACAGTAGATTTACACAGACTGTATAAACCTCAGTGTGATATTACCTGTTACAGCTCTGAGACACTTCTCCTTTAGTGAAGCTTCAGACTGACGTTTCTCTGAGACAAAAACATATCAACAGTATGAATCAATGACAGAACATGTGAGCTCTTAGTGCTTAGTGATACTTGGACTTACCTCTGTCACCTCACAATCTGGAACTGCTGTTTTGATTGATTTTTTTTTAACACCTGTGAACAAAAAACTAAAATTATTATACCATCATACTATTACAGTTTTAACAGAAATCTGTTTGGTGTCCAGTGTACAGCAACATATCAGCTCCCAGCATGCAGGCTGCTCTGTTCTGTGTAACTTATATTTAACACAAAAAGAATGTAAAAGTGTACAAAATATTTAAATGTCGAATAGACAAACCTTTAAAACAAACGCAGGAGGCATAAATGAGGTTACAGCAACATGTCAGCTCCCTACAAAGACACAGAAAAAATAAAATAAAGCATTGTAGTTTTTCCAGGCTAAATACAATATTAGTATATATGAATATATATTTGTAACAAATGTATAATATAAAAACGTTTTTAAGCATTATATCACTGTTCTCAACATCTATAAATATGTGCTAACTTACATTTTGTAGGAGATTTGTGGAGCTGAGGTCTCCAGCAGCAGATTCCTCTGTTCTGAGTGAGACTGAAGCACCAGAACCACAGAACACATGTTCTATGGGTGTGTCACACTCATTACGGCCCCTGTGAAACGAATGCAGGTGGAACCTTAGTACTGGATAATTACAACACTATTACAAATATATACCCAATAGGTGGGTTTCACGTGACATCACAACATTAGACAGGCCATTGTAATTTCAATGAGGTGGAGGGCAGCTAAAATAAATATTGTTTAAATGCAGTTTATTTTTGCAAAGCAAACCAGTAATGTGTCTAGTCATCCTAGACACATTACTGCCACTTTTTAAATTAGCTAATTCATTTTTTAATTATTCCATGGCAAAGTCCAATGTTATTAATAGGAAAAAGTGCCTCTTACCTCCATCTGGCTTATAACTGCCAAGAACTAGAATGTGAAACCCACCTATTTTACATAGTTTTTCAAAAACGGAAATCACAATAAACTTAAAGGTTTTGACACTGTAATGTTGTGAGACTAGTAATTAAAAATCTTTTTGTTACACAAACATTGTTGAAATGTGTTCATAAGCAAACTAATCTTAATCTTATCTGCTGACCATAGTCTCCACATTGTCAAATGTTAACAGTTTATTCCTCAACAAAGGCCTAGCTTAAACATTAAAACTGTACAAAATGTGAACCACAAATTAATATAACTTACCCCAGTCGATGTCCTCCGTGATATAATCCTGTTTCATTGTCAAAAAACGTGTTTTCAGTGTTTAAATGGTCCAACTGTCCAAGTATCTGCTCGTCTGTGTCACTGGAAAACCGTTTTTTCCCGCTAACAGTTAGAATTTGAAATTGGCTCTATATCCTTCCACTGGGCCTTCTCACATCTGGTATCACTCCGCCTCTCATAAAATAGACCCACATTTAGGTACACTTATGTACCTTTACACAAACCAAAGGTACACATTTGTTCCCAGGTGGTACAATATTGTACCTTAAAGGTACAATCAAGTGAATTCAAATGAAAAGGTACATTTATGTACCCCTGGGTCCATTTATGTACCTTTATCAGAACATGTTTGTACCTTAAGGTCCAAAGGGCCACATATGTACCTAGGGTGTAGAAATTGTACTCCTACTGTACCCTCATTTCTGAGAGTGTATGACACGTCACCACCTACACCGGAAACGGACTGTCCTGAAGATGGCTCGCTGATAGCAGCCGAAACATGTCGACAAGGTAAATACATCAAACACATTGTCTTTTAAAAGAAAACCAAAGTTGTGAAGTAAATGAAGACAAAATGAACTTTGTTGGAGCTTCTTTTAACAGTTCATTCGTGTCTTGAAGCTAATGCTAAATATGCTGATGTGTGCACCTCCCGTTATTAGTGCTTCAGAGACACAACATTAACTTATTTCAACAAAATTAGTTGCATTTAGCTTTGAAAATGTGTTAGCTCTCGTCAAAGGCTTTGCTAAAGAAGAAAATAAGGGTCTTGTGTGTAAAAATTGAATGATTGACAACAGTACAGTTTTAGCTAGAATTCTAAATAAAACAGATCAGTTTGAACATCAAACTGCACCTGCACGTCTGGGTAAGGTCAGGCTAACATTAGACACAAAGGTTCAAGTCACTGTTCACAACAAACGACATTTTAACCACGATAAAACCTCGAACTTTTAATGCGTCGGCTATGAGTTTTCGTCTTTTTGCCTCCAGCTAGAGCTGTGACGTGGCATGAAAAGGGTCTATAGTTGCAAAGAAAAGGCTAGGCAATCTGGGAAAAAAATAGATCATCATAGATTTTAATTCTATTTTTTTTTACTAAAACTATCTCAAATTTGAATAATGTATTATGCTGCGTAGACCAGGCTTTTTTCTTCTCAACTCAAGACAAATGTTTTAGTCGCCTGTGAACAGCGACCAAATAAACGAAGTGAAGACAAGGGCTGAGCATTTTGTTCCAAATGCCGAGAGTGAAAGTTCATCTGTTTGAGTAAATCTGGCTCTGAAAAGTCTGTCATCTGCTCATTTAGCTGTGTAACTAAATATTTCATGAATATAGACCATTTTCCCGCGAATGTGAGTTGTACTTTCTGTATTCGCTTTCATCTAAGAGTTATAACTTTGTTATTTGTGTAAATAACGTGAGAAAACATTGATATACAGTTGTGTGATTATAATTAATTCTACCTGAATCATCCTCCGTCCTTCTCCTGTTACTTTAATGTGTTTTTGTGTATTATTTGTCTCATTATCGATCTCACACATGAGTTTGTTGTGATTCTTCAGTCTGGATCACGTCAGTGTTCACTTCCTGGTTTTGTTTCGCTCTCGGTCCGTTTGCTTCACAAAACAAACAAACCGCTCCAGAGACCGACCTCTCCAACCGAACCAGATTTGGACATTTTGGACCAGATCAGAATTCGTTTGAGCGTTCACAATTACCCAATCGAACCGAACTATCCAGACAAACGAATCCTGATCTGAATCAAAAGTGTTGTGTGAATGCAGCCTTATTCGGGACGCTCACTTGTCATTATGATAAGTAAAACTTAAAGAGATTTCATTAACAATGACCATTTTTGTCTTTAAAATAGAGACTGTAGTGGCGGCAAATTTCATTCTGTATCGCGTGCATTTACTACATTGTGATTGGCTGATGTCGATCTTGATGCGCTGCCTTATAATCACAATCAAACTAAGTTAAGATCGCGATCTCTCGATCTCTCAATCTTTCGATTTTGGTCTTGCGTCTTGTGTGGACGTGACTGTTGTGCATGTGAATAAAATCTATTAAATGAAGAGGTCCAGAAAATGTCACAAGGCTCTGGAGATGTCAAGATTATTAGGTTAATCGATCATCGTGATTATTCAAGTCACAATATAACCGTAAGAACAAAAAAATAATAATCGTGGCATTCTTAGAAGTAAAATAAATTCCTATAAATCACTCTATAGAAACTAGGGATGGATGGAGTTTTGGCAACAGCGAGAAAAAACACCAATATGTGGCAGATATGAACATATGTGATGCTTTTATCCAAATACATCCACCATTTTTTATTGTGTTTTTTTTTTTTGTACTGAAAGTAAATTTGTGATTTAAAAATTCAAATATTGGCTTCAACAAACGGCAGGAGGTCAAATGATTTGCCAAAACGTAACAATATAAAAATACAAGAAAAAATGTCATTACCATATGGAAGAAAAAAATTATGCCTTTCAGTCTGAACGCATTTTACATTTTTAGAGGCAATATTAAGTTTTTAAATTCAATCTAAATTGTCACATTAGCATTTTCTTTTCTTTAGAAAAATTAGATTTTATAAACCTGGTCACAAACTGAAAATGACATGTGGTCATAATCGTGAAGAATCGCTAAATCGTGTTATTTTTTCCTAGCAATAATCGTAGCGCTAGTATTTATGCTTCATTTGACATTGATCCAAATATAAAAAGAAAGTAGAGACCAGAGGTTACGCTAGACTTTTTTTATGCCGGTCACTTTGACCGGCGGGGTCTGGAAATTCCGGTCAATTAGGAGAACAACTGGTCACATATTATTGTCTTATGCAAATAACAGCACGTGAATTTTGGCAGTAACCTACGTGCTTTCGCCTGCTCTACAGTGTCTATTTTAAAGCGAAAATTGGTCGTTGTTAATGAGGTGTCTTTAACTTTTACTTATCATAATGATGACACGCGCTTTGATTCGAGCCCGTCTGCGGACTGAACCAGAGCAAGTTAGTCCGTGTGATCCCCGTGTGTTTGAGCCAGGAGCCCGGGACAACGCACGCGCTGGACCCGGGCCAAGATCAACCCCCGTGTGTCTGAGACGAAAGCCCGGAGCGCATCGGGACAACGCAGCCCTTTTTAAACCGGAGATTTCTGAGTTCAGCGCGAGGTTTTAATAATAGGCTTCACGTATAAAGTGTTGTACCTGTTTGTCTCCAGCGGCAACACGTCTGTTTCACTGACGCTGATCAGCAAATCTTCAAGAGAGACGCCTTCCCCCGTCTGCCTCTATACTTTCTCTTTTTTTTCTCCACTTCATAAACGACGCACTTTCATTACATGCACCAATTCTCTTCACTTGGCGTATTAAGCCACTGTATTCACACGCGAGTAAAACATTTTGTTTTGAGCTGAGAATAAAAAAAAAAGCAGGTCTACGCAGCGCTACGAGCACGCGCTCGTTTCTCTGAGCACCTGTCAATCATCTGCGAGCAGCGCCAGGGTCACGTGTAGGCTATCAGCGCGAGCCTCGTTTAGTCCCTGAACCCGAGAAGCGCCAGCACTGACCACAGAACAAACTAATGTGGAATTATCATTAAATAGTCTACAGTAAATCATGTATTATTCCTCATTTTTCTTCGACTTTTTCTTTTTTCACCTATTATTTCTGCCGGTCAAGCTGACCGGAGACGTCTATTTTTTCCGGTCAACGGCACATTTTACCGGCCAAAGACCGGCAGGTGCCGGCTAACGTAATCTCTGGTAGAGACGCGTGCTGTCACGTGACAACCCACTGGAAAAACAAAAGGTGTGTGATGTTGCCTTTTGTGATGTCGCATAGTGATGCACCGATCCAGCTTTTTCAGTTCCGATACCGATCCCGATACTTTAGAATTAAGCATCTGCCGATACCCGATATCAACCGATACTTGTGTAAGGACTTAAATAGCTCTTTTTTCCTTTTCAAAACATAAGACTTTTGATCATAATAGTGTTATTTATACTACAAGACAAAACTGAACAACTTAAGAAGAAGAAGAGAGAGAAAGAGAAGAAGAGAAAGAGAGAGAAGAGAAGAAAGAGAGAGAGAAGAGAGAGAGCACACGAGGAGAGAGAGAGAGAGAGACAGAGAGAAGAAGAAAGAGAGGAGAGAGAAAGAGAGAGAGAAGAGAAGAAAGAGTGAGAGAAAGAGAGAGAGAGAAGAAAGAGAGAGAAGAGAAAGAGAGAAAGAAGAGAGAAGAGAAAGGAGAGAGAAACGAGGGATAGAAGAGAGGGAGAGAGAAGAAAAGAAAGAGAGAGCCTGAGGAGAAAAGAGAGAAGAAAGAGAGAAAGAGAGTGCGAGAGGAGAGAGAAAAAGAAAAAGCGCGAGGAGAGAAAGAGAGAAAGAAAGAAGACAGAAATAGAGAGAAGAAAAGAGCAAGAGAAGAGAGTGAGAAGAAAGAGAAATAGAGAGAAGAAAGAGAAATAGAGAGAAGAAAGAGAAATAGAGAGAAGAGAGGGAGAGAGTGAGAAGAGAGAGAAAGAAAAAGAGAAGAAAGAGAGAGAAAGAATAAAATGTCAAACATTATGAGACATTCTGGATCAACATCAGACATAAATCAGACTCATTATGTCCAATTAAACAAAACTAGGATATCGGCTGAACCGATATCATGGAGCCGATACTCGATCCAGCAAAATGTCCTGGATCGGCACCGATATTCGATCCCAGTATCGGATCGGTGCATCTCTAATGTCGCATATAATATACCTCAATTTTTCCTTTCGCTATAATCCTGAATGTTTGATATTGTTACATCCTTAATCTGCACTTGTGTTCTTTACAAATATCACATTACAGTTACAAAATAATAGATTAAATAGCTTATATTCTACAGAAATGTTTGTAATAATGAGAATTTAAGACACAAATGATTACAAAATGACCTTAGATATTACAGCATCAACACATTCTAGAGCGTATTTTGTTTTTTAGAACTCAGCTTGTATTTGTGAAGTGACCTCTATTCTTTTAGTTTTCTTTCTCGTCAGTTTCCTCCGAGCTTCCTTCTCCTCCTCAGCCTCACCTAGCCTAGCGACAGAGCGTTGTTGTGAACCTGCTAATGAACGTAGCTCGATGGGAGGCGGATCACGCGGCGCTGCAGGTTTCCAGGACACGCTAAAGGTCACTGTGTCACATGATGTCATCGCCTCGTTGTATCACGGATGGAGAGAAACTGGCACGTTAGCTGTAGCAATGAACAACACTCTCCAGGCCAACAATATTTAATACAGGTGTTTGGTAACTATAATTTATGTGTTTAGAATGCAGTATGTTGTTGTAGTTCAGTACAGAAGAATGAGCTTATGCCAGTATTGACCTCTTGTTGTGGCCAATAACCGATGTTTGCATTTAAAGTCTATAGCAAGGCTTGTCAATCCTCATTTTAACCTCATTTATAACTTGCCGGTAAGTGATAGTTGTTCTCTTTCCACTCCTCATGTAATATTTTCTTCAGGCCATCATGCTGAGTTTTGGGCCTTTTTTACGTCTGTCTTTTTTCTGTTTGATTTGTCGCCACACATTTCTCTTGTGTTATATAGTAGTCGTTAGGGATGGGACGAGATCTCGTGCCGCGAGATCTCGCGAGATCAAACTGTCACGATACTGTGCGCACACGTACTGATCTGTCTCGTGAGATTTTTCCATGGTCATAAAATTAAGTTTCGTATCTTTGAGCAGCTGTAGTAAATATTCTCCTCCTCACACAGACTTCTAGCGGACTTATTCTGACAGAAAACAGTCTAAACTCTGTCTCAGTTTTTATTTCGTAAAGATAGGACCAATATTGACAGAGATAATTAGTCCTAAACATTGTAAAAGTTAGCGCGAAAATATATAATCGTCAATATACGCGCGGACATCGCGGGAACAGTGCAGTGTTTTTCACACTTAAACATAGTTTAAAATAGATCCACAAGAGATATTTTGGCCTCTGTCATGTAAAAAGTAGGAAAGTCTGCTCATGTGTGTCTGGTCCCTGCAGCAGCAGCGGCAGCGCTGTGAAGGAAAGGGAAAGGGGGCGGAGCCTGAGCTACACACAGAGGAGTGGATCAATTTCAGTAAAACTCACATGTTCAAATAATAAAATCCAAGGTGATACACATAATGAAAGGTAAGCTAAACTAAAAGAATATAAACTAACAATAATAAATAATACAAATCAAATTTTGTAATTTGCCTTGTTTAAATTCTAAATTAGTTAATGCAAATTATTTAAAAATCTTGTCTCGTCTCGATTCGTGGACCCAATCTCGTGGCTCGTCTCGTCTCGTGAAAATTCGGTCTCGTCCCATCCCTAGTAGTCGTGTATACAGTATATGACGCGTTTGTATGAGTAGCAGCGTTAAATGGTTTTATTTGGAAAACCACTGGATGCACTTCACCAGCGCTCGCTTGGTTTCCTGTTTGTCGTGTCTTGTTTTCACAACTTCACCAGAAAGGGCTAGTAATATATGCACTATATGGGCTGCTTGATTATGATGAAATAATAATCCTGATTATTTAAAGTGAGGCTAAACACGCTTTCAGAGACTTACTCAGCCCACAACTGAACCCAAACAGACTCGTAAAAGTGGAGATGCCGGAGGACTTTTAAGAGACAGTGAGCTTGTGAGTGATGTGAGTTTTGTGTGGGAGCGATCCTGACGTGAGGAAGAAGTTCACAGCTCTGGGCTGTTCACAGGTCTAGATCTTTTTTATTAAAGCTAGCCCTGACTATAATACATGTTTATCCCTAAAACACTTATAATCTCATCACTTATATAAATACAGGACAAAAACTTGAAATTATTTGTAGTTTTATTAAAATATTGTTTTAAAGAATATAACATGGGAGGCTGCCATTTGATTGGCTGTGGTTATGACATTAAAATAGTGGGTTGATCAGGTAACAAAGTAAGCTAGCATACATGAATTCCGCTGGCGGTTAAACCATTCAGTTTGAGAAAATAAGGGAGATAAATGTAAGGAATTTAGTGGCTGAAGATATATCAAAGGAGAGGTAAAGAACTAAGGAAAACCTAGATCAGTGGTGTATTTGTGGCACATGTTACAGTGATGAAATTGGTGGGGTGATAAAACAATGGAAAGCTATTTTAATGTCTCAACCAAAAGGCGGCTGCAGAGAATTGAAAACAACATAAACATGAACAATTTATTTTCCAAATGTAGCAGTTATATATTTGTTTCTGTTATATTATTTGTTTAAGCATGAACCAGTACTGATGTTTTACCAGATTTATCTTCAGGTTCCCTTTATTGCAGACACATTTGATGACAGTCTTTACTTTAAGCATACATAAGCGAAATGAGCTATGAATGTGAGTAATATTTCCAAAAAATGAAAATGAGAATTTGAAAAAACCAAAACGAGTGTCGAACCAGTGGCACCTTTGCCAAGTTTGTCTAGTGTAGCCATGACTGATGATGTATAGTCGCAGCGGGTAGACTGCTTTCCAACTAGATCCTTAGCAGCGGTGTCAGAAGGAGGGATTTAGATAACCCACCTGGCGGCTCGTTTGTCGCGTCAACTCGATGTGACGTCGGCGTCTGAAAATGAAACAGAACTGACAGTGTTTGACCATCGGCAGCATAGTGCGGTTTTTACACACATAACAAATAATCTATTTTTGTATAGCCCAAATCAACAACAGTCGTCTCTGAGGACTTCCCAAGATTATTAATTCAGCAAACATGAATAGTAGGCAATAAAAATAAAACAATGCACATTCAGAAGCAGTGACTGATCAAAAATGTCAAAGCAGATAATTAGTAACAAGCAAATAAATAATTGTCCATAGCATCCCCTGTCTTTAGATCCTCCTTCCCGGCAGGAAAAACTAAAAAACCTTAAGGGAAAAAGAGAAACCTCGAGGAGAACCACTGAAGAAGGATCCACTGGACTTACAGGCTGTAGACGTAACTAAGACTAACGCAGATCTAATTGCAGATCTAGAATTCAAGTTTGTAGAGCCAGAGTCATTAGCAGAGGGGAAACGACTCGTCTAGCAGAACAGGACAGGCCAATCTTGGGGAGGAGGGGGCGGATGTCCAGAAAATGAGCGAGTTTGCACAAAAATGTAAAAAAAAAAGGCCCGGATACATAATTCAATTTTGACCCGATATACACAGTTTGACAGTGAAAAAAGGTTGATTGATTCTGCATTTAGTTTCTTTTTAAATCACGATTATGAGCATTAGCTTTCTTAAATGCAACAGAATTAATAATAGAGCAAAAATTTGAACACCCAGCTCTGTATCATATAGTTTCGTTCTTTTTATGACTTTATTTATGAGCTACTACAATCTACAAACAATTATCTGAGTCATGTTTTTATACCACACGTCCAGCTGGAGCGTATTTTCTTTTCACTGTGACGCAGCACTTGTCAGTCTGTGTATCTTTTTATTTAATAGATTTGTCTGTTTTGAGTGTGACTAGTTGAGGAGCTGTGATTTTTTTTTTCCTACAGGTGTGAATGACGTCAGGCTTGTCCTTTGCAGAGCGAGACACCAGAGGACATGTTTTAAACGCTGCTGCTGGTCTCACATTATCCCCAAAACAACAAGTCCAGGAAATCACTCTGTAAGATCGTATTAATGCAGAGAATCCACCTGGGCTTGTTCAGTCTTGTTCGAAAGATTAGATTCATCCAGAGTCTTATTATGAAGTGCAGTGTGGTGTTTGTTTATGCAGCAGTTTGGTTTGTGTTTGTGATGTCAGTGCACCTGAACGCAGCACCAGTGTTTAGCTTTCGGTTTGAATCTCCATAATTGTGACTGATGCAGCACTTTATCAATGCTGTCAACCTTTGTCTATGAAAGGACAGGGACAAAAGAACAAAAAAAACAGGATACATTATGCAGAATTTATATTTTGAGTGTTTAATCCTGGTTCAAACACTTCCTGGTCAAAATCTCAGCTGCTGTTTTCAGTGAGAGATACTGTTGTTTCTCCTCTGACCCCGGCCATACACTGAGTGCCAGTTTGGTGCGGGTCGGGACTTGCGCGACTCCTGCAAGACTTAGAAAATGCTTCAAACTAATGTCCTTTGTACACAGATCTCGGAACAGTGTGAGTGCACGTTCAAGAGTCGTGCGAGTGTACGGAAAGAATTCGTAGAGAGTATATTTTTATCACAGCGGTCTCATGCGACGTTCACGTCATAATACGAACATTCTCGCAGGAATCTACATGATATGCGTCTTTGGGTAAACGGACCGCTGTGGACTGGAGCTGGTGTCGCCTCAGTCAGTGTACAGGAGGAGTGAGCCTCAGAAAACACTGTTCTTAATGTTCCAGTTTTGTGACAAAGCACACATGACTTCTATGTGACGCTCAAATTATTTTACAGCTTTTTCTTCTTAACAAACTTGTCCTTGATTCTTTTAAATCTATAATTCATAATAACAAGTATTAGAGAGAGAGAGAAGGAGAGAGAAAGTGAGAGAGAGAGAGAGAGAGAGAGAGGAGACAGATGGGTAAATGGATGGATGGACGTCGGTAGAAAAGTCATGAAGCTCTGAGTCATCATTCGGGTGACATCAGCGAACTGAGAGAGAGAGAAAGGAGGGAGGGAGGAGGGAGGGAGGAGAGAGAGAGAGAAAGAGAGGAGGGAGAGGAGAGAGAGGAAGGAGGGAGAGAGAGAGAGGAGGGAGGGAGAGGGAGGGAGAGAGAGGAGGGAGGAGGGAGGCATGGAGAGGAGGGGGAGAGAGGGGGGTGGAAGAGAGGGAGGGAGGGAGGGAGAGAGAAGAGAGAGAGAGAAGAGATAGAATGAGGGAGGAGAGAGGGGAAAGGAGAGGAGGGAGGGAGAGAGAGACAGAGAGGGGGGGGGGAGAGGGAGAGAGAGGGAGGGGGAGAGAATAAGGAGAGAGAGAGGGGGGGGGGTGGGGAAAGAGGAGAGGGAGGGAGGGGGAGGAGAGAGAGAGGAGAGAGAGAGAGGGGAGGAGGAGAGAGATGGGGAGGGAGGGAGAGAGAAAGAAAGAGAGAGAGGAGGAGGGAGAGAAAAAGAGAGGAGAGAGAGAGGGGGGAGGAGGAAGGAAGAGAGAGAGAGAAAGAAAGAAAGAAAGAGAGAAGGAGAGGAGGACAGACAGAGGAGAGAGAGATAGATAGAGAGAGGAGGAGAGAGAGGAGGAGAGAAAGGAGGAGGGAGAGAGAGAAGAGAAGAGAGGAGGGAGAGAGAGAGAAAGAAGGGAGGGGAGGGAGAGAGAGGAGGAGAGAAAGGAGGAGGGAGGAGGAGAGAGAGAGAGACAGGAGGAGGGAGAGAGAGAGAGAGAAAGAAGGGAGGGAGGAGAGAGAGGAGGAGAGAAAGGAGGAGGGATGAGAAGAGCGAGAGAGAGGAGGGAGGGGGAGAGGGGAAAGGAGAGAGAGAGATAGAGGAGGGAGAGAGAGGGAAGGGAGGTGGAGGATAGAGAGAGGAGTACTGAGGAGGGGAGAGAGAGCGAGAGGAGGTAGAGCGAGAGAGGAGGGAGGGAGAGAGAAGAGAGAGGAAGGGAGGAGGGAAGCGTCTGGGGAGCTGCGCTGAGCCAGACAGGGCTAATGACACTGATGCAATAACCATAAACAAGGGCGTTCACATGATGGAGACGGGGATTTGGACCATTGGCTCCAACGCAACGTTATTAAGTCAGTAAATTATCGACTGCCACGAGTAAAGCTGCACTGCGGAACATTTCTAAAGAAGGACACGGAGCGACAGATGTGGAGAAAGATGAGAAACGAATTGTGATAAAAGTCAGTTTTAGTTGCCTGGTCCGATTTAAACCAGTTCATTCATCAGTAAACGCGGGCAGACAGATTGAGGAGCTGTAATCTGGTTTTCAGAAAACCAATTGGCGAACGTGGTCCCGACCGATTATAGACCGATTTCAGATGTCATGTAAACAGACAATCAGTTTGCACAGACAGCACTAATTACGGCCTTCCTTTCACAATTACAATATATTTCAATAAGCTTCAGCTTCAGGGCAAATCTTCTAATAATATCCAAACCTACTATAGGGCTGCACGAAAAACAAAAACATCAAATTGCGATTTTCTGTTGATATTGTGATTTTGATACGATATGCGTGTTTAACTTTTTTTTTTTTCATTTTGCAGCAATTGTAAAATGTTAATTATGTAAAATAGAAATAAACTGCCCTACTAATTTGAAATGTTTAACTATGCAGACATTTTAGGCGTTAATACTACTGAAGCTACAACTAAGATTGATTGGCTGTTGTGCGTTTTGACAATTTAGTTGGCCTGTATAAAAACTAACAGTGACTAATTGTTTAACCTAAAGAGTAAGCATTTTTGCTTATGACAGAATTATACAGTTATGCCAGCAGATGGCACCAACTTTCCCTGAACAGCTCTGACGTCTCAGACCTAGTTTACAAGACAACGTTCCCAGTCGTAACGTTTTGTGTTCACAGTTTATATGGTGTCGTGGCGAGCTAATCTTCCTTTACATGGAAACACAAATAGACCCAAAATGGTGTAGTTCGTACGCCGCGTCAGGAGGTGGCGGTATTGTCCTAGGACTCCAGATGACCTTACCGTGAACCCACGCAGCCTATGATAACACGAGCATTGACAGGTTTACAAGTTCTTCAAATAAATAAAATGACAAACGAAGCAACAAGGACCAGCGCGCGAGCAAAAAGGGAGATTGCTGGAAACAAACACGGAGGTTCGAGGACCAGTGCACGAGGAAGACACAGATCGCCGAGAGCTGGACACAAACAAGGGGAAGACGGCTCGCAAACTTTATTTATTTATTTTTTCTGAACACACGGATTTGAATGGACTCATTGAATCAACACCCGGAGAGGCGTTGGATTAGTTTTGTGTCTCATCTGCAATAGCAGGTAAGAAAGCTGGACGCATTGGCTTTACTTTATGAGAATGAAAGGTGCTTTGGTTTAAGAGACATTTTTGGTGACTGTGCAGTCTTCTTCTACTGTGTTAAAGTAGCGGCTACTGCACGTCAGTGACGTGACCGTCTTCATTGAAAACTGTGTTTTCCTGTTTACACCGCGGTGTCTCCACTGAACGTTCTCGGTGAAACTACCTCTTGAATCGTATCCAGTGGAACGCCGATTCAATGAACACGTAGCTCGTTGTCGTGTAAAAGAGAAGCCAATTTGACATGGAAACGTCACAGATTCGTGAAAACTTGTTGTCGTATAAACTGCCCCTCAGAGTAGAAAAAAAAGACTGCTAAAACTCCAAAAAGAACATTTATCTCATATGACTGAGCAAACCTGTGGGACACAGCTGTGTTTATGGACTAATATCAGTCATGCAGCTTTTTGTTTGTGAAGAAAACAGACTGGATTTGCCTGGGAAACTATTGATGTTTTGCTCGTTAGGTAAACGGCTAACGCTAGCAGAAATGTCAAAACGTGACTACTTATTTATGAGTGGTTTTATTAAATACGCACTAGAACAGTCATGAGAACAGTGTTTGTAGAGACTTGCTTAGTCGTTGTGCTCAGTTCAAAAGGCTGCTGCTGTTGTGCTCCTCTGTGTTCACCTTCGTAGGGCGCTCTGTCCAAAAACTAGGACTTGTGATTATTGACCGTCACTTATAGGTCTGTTCATAAGCGCTTGTTTATTTCCTTGATTTGGAAAAAAATAGATGGTTTCTTTACAATTGTTCAAAATGAAATGTTTATTTCAGTGAGACCTGTCACGTGTTTCATTTAATCCTTTCACTCTCTACATTCACTAACGCTGTCTCTCTAAGCAAATAACCGTTTGAACAATCGTGATTTCAATTATGCCTGAAACCACTTGAAATAACTAAAATAATCTAGGCCCATCAAGGAAATACATCTTGCCTTTTTATACAGTTTTTTCCATTATTGTACTTTCAGTAAAAGTGCAATTTGAATGATTTCTTATTACCTTCTTCCGCCCTGGATTGAAAACAGTCTGTATTCCTGTAGTTTCCGTGCAGATTTCGACTCCAGCGCCTGTAATAAGGACGTCTGTAGAACATCTGGGTCAGCGGGTCGATGTATTTTCGGTTCCGTGTGTGAATCCCGCGGGACGCTGCTCCGTTAGATGGATGTTACAAGGACACATCTGCTGCTCCGCCACGTTATAACACAGGTCACTCCAACATGGCCGCCGTCCACGCACAAACCTCACATAAACCCGATACAGCTGACGGTTTATCAATACTCCGATCGATCAGACGGAGGAGGAGAGCTTCACATCAGTGTCGGGAACAATTAACCCGGATAAGACTGAGGCCTCGGAAATCCAATTCAGTCGAGACGGAATTCTAGTGGAAATGATTTATCAGCGTCTGGAATCTTGGAAAAGTCATGGAATATTCCAAATCTATTTTGCAAGGCCTTGGAAAAGTTTTGAATAATTAAGAAGCCTCCCTCTCTCTCTTTTTCACTGTCTCTCTCTCCCTTATTTCTCTCTCTCTCCGTCTTAATAGCACTTTTTCTTCTCTCCTTCTTTTCTCTCCTCTCTTTATCTTTTCTCTCTTCTTTCTCTCTTTCACTTTCTCCCTTTACCCCTCCCTCTCTCCTATTTCTCTCTTTCTGTCTCTCTTTCTTTCTCTCCCCTTCTTCTCTCTCTTGTTATTTCCCGTATCTGTCTTTCCCTCCCTCTTCCCCCTCTCTTACTATTTTGTCACTCTCTCCTTCTCTCCCTCTCCTTCCACCTCCCTTCCCTCTTCTTTCTCTCTCTCTCTCTCATTCCTTTCCCTTCCTCTCCTCTTCTCTCTCTCATTTCCTGCTTGCTCCCTCCCTCCTTTTCCTTCCAGTCTCCTCTCTTTCTCTCTCTATCTCTCTCACTCTCTCCGTCTTCCTTCTCTTTTTTCCACCTTCCTTTCCTCTCCTTCTCCTTCATCCCTTTCCCTCTATCTCTTCTTCTCTCTCTCTTTCATGTCCCTCTTGCTCCCTCCTTCTTTCTCTTGCCCTTCATTAACCTCTCTCCTCTCTCTTATCTCTCTGTCTTTAATTCTCTCTTTCTTCCCTTTCCCGTTCTCTGTTTTTTTCCTCTCCCTCCCTCCCTCTCTCTCCTTCCGTCTTCTCTCTCTCCTCCCTCCTTCCCCTCTCTCTCTCTTTCTCCCTTGTTCTTCTCACTTGCTCTTCTCCCTCCTTCCCTCTTCTCTCTCTGTCTCTCTCTTGCTCTCTCCCTCTCTCTCCCTTCCTCTTCTACCTTCCTCCCTCTCTATTCTACCCCCCTCTCTCTCCCCCTCTCCCTCGCTCTTCTCCCTCCCTCCTTCCCTCTTCTCTCTCCCTTTTTGTCTTCCTCCTTTTTCTATTTCCCTCTCTCCCTCGCAATTTCTGTCTCTCTCTCGCTGTCTCTTGCTCCTCTCCCTCCCCTCCTTTCCTCTTCTCTTCTTTCTCTCTCCCTCTTCTCTCCCTCCCTCCCTCCTTCCCTCTTCTCTCTCCCTGTCTCTGTTTCCCCTCTCTTTCTCCCTCCCTCACTCCCTCCCTCTTTACCTCCCTCCTTCCCTCCTCTCCCTCCCTCTCTGTCTTTCTCCTTCTTCTGTTTAGCTCTCTCCCTCGCTCTTTCTGTCTCTCTCTCCCTCCCTCTTCTCCTTCCCTCCCTCTTTTCTCTCTCTCCCTCTCTCCCTTGCTCTTCTTCCCCCCTCCTCCCCTCTCTCTTTCTCTCCCTCGCTCTTCTCCCTCCCTCCTTTTCTCTTCTCTCTCCTGTCTTTCTTTCCTCTCTTTCTCCCTCCCTTCTTCCCTCTTCTTTCTCCTTCTTCTATTTCCCTCTCTCCCTCGCTCTTTCTGTCTCTCTCTCTCTCTCTCTCTCTCTCTTCTACCTCCCTCCCTCCTTTCCTCTTCCCTCTCTTTCTCTCTCTCTCCCTCTCTCCCTCCCTCTCTCCCTCCCTCCTTCCCTCTTCTCTCTCTCTCCCTCTCTCTCCCTCTGTCTCTCTCTCCCTCCCTCCCTCCTTCTCTCTTCTCTCTCTCTCTCTCTTTCCCTCCCTCCTCCCTTCCCTCTTCTCTCTCCCTCTCCTCTCTTTCCCTCCCTCCCTCCTTCCCTCTTCTCCCCTCCCTCTCTCTCTCTCTCTCCCTCCCTCTCTCCCTCCCTCCCTCCCTCCTTCCCTCTTCTCTCCCTCTCTCTCCGTCCAACACAAACCTCTCCAACTCCATGAATCAGACGCCTCTCTCACCTCACTGGCTCCGCTCTCCTCTCGTGGGCGGGTCCTTCTCTCTGATTGGCCCTCTCCCTGCTGTGGGCGGGGCTTCACTCGTGGGCAGGAAGAGGGGGAACGTCTATCTCTGCGTGTTCGGAAAGAGACACAGCAAAACAGGAGCAGGAGTTGGACTCACACTCTCTCGCTGCTACTGCGGAAATTCCAGCCCGGGCCATGGAACCGTTCCACTTTTCCGACTGACAACTTTGGGATTTTTACAGGGGTTTTTGCTGGGAAGTGCGGAGAGCTGAAGGGAGAAAGGGCAGAGCAAGGAGACAGAGGTAAGAAGAGGGTTTTTGGGATGGTTGCATTGCTGCAAAAGGCTGGGTGTGGAGGTTGTGTCTGTGCAGGACAAGACTCAAGCTGCAGCGTGGGACAGAATGCAGTTCAGTGTTTAAGATTTTAAAAAGTGCTGCTTGCTGAGCTTAAATCTGGCACATATTATAGTTTTTAAAAGTAGAAAATAAGATACTAACCAATACTAAATCTATTATTGAATCTAGACACTCATTTGAGAAAGTACGGATATTAAAACATGATATAACCAGAGCACAATTTAGTCTTTCATGGATATTTTGAGAAAGATCTACTGCAGCTGTGCAATATATTTAATTATAGATAATATCGCGATTGTTGTATTGGAGTTAAATGCAAAAATGTAATATAAATCTAATTATAGTGCCGGTCAGATCACGATTTGTGGAGACTAAGCACTTTCCTTTTGCCTTTGAGGTAAATAAACTATCTGCTTTTTTCAGAAAGTTACTACTTCATTGTGATTGGCTAAATCTAGCTGTCAATCACTCAGAACAGGACAAAGGCTGGACAGTGTTGCCAGATTTTCAGAGAGAAACAAGCGACCTTCAATAAAAGTTATTAAATGAATCAGTTAGTACATTGTGTCTCAGCAAAGCAAGTCCCTATAAAATTAACTACAACTTTTAGACACCAAAATCAGCTAAAAATCTATATTTCAGTCATATTTTTGTAAACCAAACTTGCAAAAGTGTTTAAGTTAATCTCTGTTATGACTCGAAAGTGCAGCTAAAAAAACACACCCTTCAAAATTCATAAGACTTTGAAAGAAGAAGAAGAAGCCCAAAGAAGTGGACTCTGAGAATGAGAGAATTAGTTGGAAAAATGATCTGTATTTGAACAAACATATTATGCAAAACTAACCTTGTTGTTACTTCAGCAAAAACATCCCCGAAGTTGTGTTTAGTTTTAATTAGAAGTGATTAAGTAATCTTGGATTGTTAAACTGCGAACATCTCCAAACGAAGTGGTAGTTTTTTGTTTTGTTTTTTTGCTAGCTGCTATTTTAGCCACAAATTAACTTTCTTACTTGATAACAGAATAGAAGAACATTAAGTGGATTCATTTGTTAAGATTTCTACAAAAGCCTTTAGTATCTTGTATTAAACTGTGAAGTGAAGTCAACACGATAGCCGTAGCTTCACGTTTGTAAGTTTAGCAAATCCAAATGCGAAGAAGGTAATCAGTGAAGGTGTGTAGAGTTTAAGGCTGCTTTCACAATACAAACTGAACCGGACTCGGCTCGATTGGGAACCAAAGTCGCAAGTTCTGTTCACACTTTTTGCCAATCGAACCAGTGCCTTTGGCCTGTGGAGGCGCTGTGGGGCAGAAACACGTTACACAAATAGCAAAGAAAACACTGGCTTCTCTGTTACATCAGCGGATACGGCTCCATCAGAAACAAATACGCTGCTGTACTTTATGTTTGTGTTTTTATTAGGGCTGTCAAAGTTAACGCGTTAATCATGTGATTAATCATAAAAAATTAACGCATTAATCATGAATTATCGCAGATTAATCGCACTATTTAATTTGACTCAGTACGCGCTTCAGCGCGGAGGGATACCTGGAAGGCGGCGGCGCAGGTTGTTATTAGGTCTGTGTAGTAGCTCAAGTGAACGCATACACGGCGTAAACATGAATGGGGAGACAGCGACCGGTGCGCTCGCCTCGGAACATACCGACGGGACTCTAGATAAAACGAAGGTAGTGTGAATATATTGCAGTGATGAACTCTCCTTTAAACGAAGCACAACAAGCTTAAAATACGACCTCAAAACCAAACATGTGTTTGAGGCAGCGGCTGCACCAAGCCGAGCACGGCAATGTTAACAAAAGTTTAACAACCCCTTTGCTAAATGGAGCCACAGCATGTAGACCCATCAACATCGTTACAGACCAAGGGACGCAAAATATCAATGATTATGCACATGGCCACAGGTGATCCCACAAGTTACCTTCCAGAGGAATCACAACCAGAATAAACCAACTGTATAGCTCAAATAATAATAATTGACAGATTCAAGTAACAAACATTTGAATGAAAGACATTCTAACAGTCATTTTCAAAATGTTGTGGTCTTTTATAGAATACCTTTGAGAGTCTGCAATCAAGCAATTAACTGCGATTAATCGTGATTAATCAAAATTTGAAAGTGTGATTAATCTGATTAAAAAAATTAATCGTTTGACAGCACTAGTTTTTATGGATCTATCCGTGTGAGTGACAGACCAAGTGTTGGAGCAAAGACACTTTCACTTTCACTTCAGGAGGACTCAGAGACAGAAATGTCACAAAAAGTTCATCTGTTTGAGTAAATCTGGCTCGGAAAGGTTTGTCATCTGTTCATTTAGTAGCTGTATAACCAAATATTAGATGAATATAGACTACTATATCTCTTCAGTAATGTGAGCTGTAGTGTTGCTTTCTGTTGTTGGGTTACATCTAAGAGTTATAACTTTGTTATCTTTATAAACAACGGGAAAAATCGGTCGTGTGATCATAATTAATTCTACCTGAATCATCCTCTGTCTTTCTCCTGATACTTTCATGTGTTTTTGTGTATTATTTGTCTCATTATCGATCTCACACATGTTGTTGGTTGTGATTCTGAGCCTCACGTGTGTCTCAGCCTGGATCACGTCAGTGTTCACTTCCTGGTTTTGTTTCGCTCTCGGCCCGTTTGCTTCACAAAACGACCGGCTCCAGAGCTCGATTCAACCGAGCCGAGACCGACCTCTCCAACCGGATCAGATTTCGTTGTGCGTTCACAATTATCCAATCAAACCGAACTATCCAGGCAAACGAATCCTGATCCCAATCAAAAGTGTATTGTGAATGAGGCATGTTTTTGATGATGAAACAGCTTTACAAAGAATGAAAAAGCAAAAATCTGCACTTTTGTAATTGGTTAAAGAGATTTCTAATATTTACGCAGGAAAATCTCAACTCTAACTTGTCATAAACACATAATAAGAGATTAGTCTTATTCTCTTATTCTCTCTCTAAAGCTCCATAGAGTCTAACTTGTTCTCTATATTCCCATGGCAGATGCATTATCACAGCATTACACGTCTTCAAATGTCATCTCTCCTTTTTGTCGCTCAGGCTCTGTATTTTTCACTCTCGTCGGGAAGAAGAAAAAAGAGAAAGAACGTGTCGTGTTATGTGCCATTTGGGTGACTCACGGTGAGGAAAGTGCAAGGACATTTTAGCGAGAGAAACGGACAAATACGCTTTCAACTTTCAAGTTTGAAGCAGAGGACGAGGTTTAAATTAAGGAGGGCATCAGGTTTAAAGGATGTTTTCACTTGTAAGAGTCAAAACGTGACTAAAATGTAAGAAAAATCTGGTAAACAGTGGTAGAAAAGCAGATAAACAACGCAAACACTGAAAATTCTGTCACATTTCTTTCTCTTTTTTATACATTTAAGATGTTTTTGAGTCGGTTTGATGAGAAAAGTGTTTGCCGTGTGACAGCTGAAATGAACAAACAAGCTAGTCAGGCTCTGGACAGTTGCCACGACAACAGACGAGCTGCTTTCAGTTTCTGTTTCGCTGCACACGAAACCAAAACTCCGTCGGAAACACGTTTAATCAGAGTTGGAATGTTTTCTTTGTGGTCTTTATGCCTGGCTCGTGTTAGCATCTGTGTCAGTGCGCTGTGCTGAAACTGAACTTGAACTGTGTCCTTTTATTGTGGCTAGCGTAGCAGCAGTTTTTATGCAGAGTTTTCGCGATTCTGCAGTATTTTGATGTCAAGTCGTTCTCTCTTTTACACTACAACAAGCCTCTGCTAAACTGGTTAATATTGCTGTATTGAAGTAATGCATGGACATTGTTTTATTTTAAAAACGCTCCCCAACATTGGCAAAACTACAGGCAAAATAATGTATGTCTTTGTTGTCGTGAAGAACATCTTGTTTTCTACAAGTTTGCTAACAACAGTTAGTTAGCTATAATAAACAGACTCAAAACATCTTTTTAAGAAGAAAATATAAGTTTTCTCTTTTCCATGTCAGTTACAAACCCAGTGCTCAATAAACTTGTGGTGGGTTGAATTTGTTATCAAACTGTAGTTTAGTTTTCCTGTTTTATCTGTTTATTGAACTCTTACAAGAGAAAATGTCCTTTCTCTGCATTAACTCTCTCGGCATGAACATTTAGAATGATGTCATGTCACCTGCACAACCTCTATTGTAGAATACTTTTACATCAGTTTATTTCTGAAACCTGTAACATATATATATTTTTAATCTCTTCACTCTCTACATTTAAAGGGCAGCTCTGCTTATAATTTCATAAAAGCTGTTATAACTCTTTAAGTAGATTGTCTGATATGTATCACATTGTTCACTTTTATATTTGGACAAAAAATCAGGGCATTTTGTTCCGGCCCACTGAATGAATATGATTTATACTTGTAATGTGATTAGTTCTGCAGACGTAATGCAAGTTATCGAAGTTCGCAAAAAGCTATGGATGGGCAATTAATCGAATTTTAGATAATATCGTGATAGTTGTTTTGAAGATATGCAAAAGTTGAATATCGAGTATATCGTTTGTTGTGAAAATGCGTTTGTGTCTCTTGTGTGAAGGCAGTTAACCAAGAATTGTCTCCAGTCTGTCTATAGCCTAATTTTCTGATCATTAAATGGAACCTAATCTGTTTCAGAAGTTTTAATCATGTTTTACTGCAGTCTTCTCTCATTATTAGTTTACCCAACGTTGTATTTGGTTTAATTCCTGCATGTTTGAGTAATCTTGTATTGTCCAGCAGCTGCTCCAGAAAATCCCTGTCTTCACCTACCACCTATCCCCGCCCATTTGTCTGTATTTACTGGCGATTGTTAAAAAATTTGGATTGCGAGTATTACATGTAAGGTTCAAAACTGTCATGTAGACACTTTCCAACAACAACAAAAAAAAAAATCATTTTTAAATCTGCGGCTTATCAAAGGTACATTTGAACATTAAAATGAAGAGGACTGAACAGGAAGTCAGTGGACATGTTTCTATTTTTAACTTAGATCAATTTTATGTTTTACAATGAACAAAATGTGAATTATTGATCTATTTGCAATCATTTCTACCTAAATATCACCTTTAAACTTCAACTAATACATTTAAATATGTGTTTGAAAATGTTCTGGTTGGTTTGAAATAATATTGTCTCAATATTGTAATCAAGATATCTAAAAAAAAATATTGGGATATCCATTTTTGTCAATATCTTCAAGCCCTAATCAGTATTGATGATATCAGTATCAGAAGAAATCACCAGACTGAAAGTGTGTGTTGTAATCTTTAGACATTTCATGGTAAAATACATACTCCATCATACTTTACTCCTGATCGCAGCCTCGCTCTGGCCCTGGTCTGGCCTTGGTCTGGCCCTGGTTTAGCCCTGGTCTGTCGTTCTTATACAGCGTGTGTCCATATTTAGCCGCGGTCGGTCAGTCGGCGGTCACTCTCCTCCCGCAGCCAAAGGCCAAACGCTGGTGTAATGTCTCTGGATGTGGATTTAAGAGGAAGTGCCTTGTTTTCTCTACAACGGAACATCAGACCTGCCCTTCCTGTTGTGGATCCAGTCATCGTCCAAAATACAAATTCCACGGAAAAATATTGTGTCGTAGCTTGGAAACTGTTAGAAACTAGAGGCTGATGTGCTGATTCATTCTGGGCTCAGTTTGACAGATGTATTTTTAAAGTGAGAGTGACGTAAGCTTCGTGATTTTCTGCTTTTAGCTTAATCTGACACATTAATACCTGTTGTTAAAATAATGGTTGGTTTTGCAATGAATCAAGGACAAGTTTGTGAAGAAAAGTGTTGGAAATAACAGGAAGTAGTGCAGAGTTTTAAACCGATGACATCACACTGTGGAGAGACGAGGACATTTTATATTTTGTAACGAGACAAACTGTTTTATGAACTTGTGAACATTATTATAACAAGAAGATTCTTAAAGGAGACCTGTTGCGTTTTTTCAATGTATTTAGAAGCAAACTATAATTTATGTAGGTCAGTATTTTGCATTTTGATTTTTGGAAAACACAACATTAATGTAAAACAGCTTAGAAATAGAAAAAGGTTAATTGACTTCTGGTGCAAATTGCAGAACTGATAAGCCCCGCCTCTTTTTAAAGATAAGCCCCGCCTCTTTTAAAGATAAGCCCCGCCTCTTCAGTGTTAGATTTTAATGTAACAAGCAGCAGATTTTAAATTTTTATTGTTGTAAAGTGTCTCTGTGACTATTTTGAACCATACACGCTTTACTATGAATAAGAACATATTATAATAATCACAATTAAATAAAGACAAGTGGGTGGGGATAGGTGGTAGGTGAGAACAGGGCTTTTCTGAGCTGCAGGACAAAACAAGATTACTCTGACATGCAGGAATCAGTCTTAATAAAACTAACGATGAGAGAAGGCAGTTAGAACAAGGTTAAAAACTTAGACAAATTCATTTTACACAATAGGTCTTCTTTAGCATTAGAGTCAAGTCCCAAAGTTCGGCCGTGAGCACCTCCTTATAATACAATACAATTATTATAGAGGGATTTTCGGTCGATGTCACTTTCCGCTCCATGCAGAAAGATACGCTCTCCATCTGGTTAGCTCAGGGGTCTGCAACCTTTAACAGCAAAAGAGCCACATTTGCCAATTTCAAACCAAATCAAAGTTAGTAAGAGCCGCAACTGTATTAATAACAAAAACAAACAAACCATTAAACATTTATTAAGTGAATTTTACAAAACATTGCGTAAAGTGATAAAAAAATGATTTGATAGCAAGACTAACTTTTTTCATTTACACTTGTGTTCAACTTCAACATGTGAGGTCAACTCAAGTCATCAATACATTTAGAAATGATTAAATAACCAGTTTACAAACTAAGTCAGTGATTCCCAAAGTGAGGGTCGCAAAGAAAAATCGGGGTCACTGGATGATTTCAAGATGTAGTTTTGCAACTATGACCTGGTATTTATCCAGTTTTTTGACTGAAAGTAGCATGTCTGAGTGAATTTTGGTCACATAAAGCAAAAAAGTACTAAAATGAATACATTTTGACCTATTTTTAATGATTTTCAAACTTGAAATGACAAACGCTTTTGGTGTTGGTTGCTTTTTTAGAAGTCCTGGTCTGAAAAGTTTGGGAACCTTTTACACTGAGCAACTGCTAATTTAAAATAAACATACAGTACACTGTAAATAGAAGAAAATAGTAAAGAATGTAATTGCACTTTTTTTCTCTCAAAGAGCCGCACTGACGTCTTTAAAGAGCCGCATGTGGCTCTCGAGCCGCAGGTTGCAGACCCCTGGGTTAGCTGGAGAGAGCAGCTGTTTGGATCAGGTCTGAACCGGTCTGACAGACGTCTGTGTTTTTCTCTGTGTTTTTCACCTGAATGTGACTTTTAAGGGCCGTAGGTGGAGTTTCATTCACAAATGTTGATTTAGCAGCAGAACTTTGGTTTTCTCACAGATAAACTCTTGTAGTTACTGACAACAGCCCTGGCTCGAGTTGTTGCTACAGCTTGTTCAATAAGCAGCAGTGGCGGCGCGCAAAAAGTGCAGCGGCCTGGGGTTCACTCCAAACATAATTTTGTTGTATCTGTGACAATGACAATAAATCTTTTCTGTTCTGTCTGTTCTGTTCACTTTCACTCTCACACATCGCCCGTGCTGAGAAACAAGCAATCACTGTATTGACCATATTTTGTCCCGCCTACTTTTCTAGGACGTGCACTTCCTGTTTAGCTGCATTTAGCCTGTTGATTTCAGTCGATGGGTTTATTTTAACTGTCATTATATTTAATTAAAATTGCCCCATGAGACAGACAAACAAACACGTTAGCTACCTTAACAGAGCTAAACAGGAAGTGCATTTCCAAGCCAAGTGGGCGGGACAAAATAGGGTCAGACCAGAAGTTACTTTCATTTTAAAAAAGGTTGGTCTTCGAGGTCTAGTGTCTTCTTATTTAGTTAAAAAAGTTTATTACATTAGAGACGTTTTGTGTTCTAGCAACCACATTGTAAATCTGGGCCAAAATCAACATAAATGACGCAGACTTTATGGTTTGACAAATGATTATTTAAACTCGGTTGTATCATGTAAACTGTCTGAAGAAGAAGATCACACCTAACTAAGTCTAAATTAGAAAAAGCACCTATCTGTCATATAGACTTTTACATTAACGCTTTGTCCAACTTTCCTTTGTTTTTGTGTTTTTACCTTTGCTCAAAAAACACCTTCTCCTAACTCATCCAATGCACTCAGTCTAACTCAATCACGCCACAGTCCTGTCCAAAGCTTTTAGCACATTACACGGCAGACACGGCGCAGTATTTGGGTCACGGGACAGTTCAATATCGTGTGCTAACGCTGAGCTAAGCTAAGGCTAATGCTATTATCATATAAAGCATTTTGCATTTATCTGCTGACGGCGGCGTTCTTCTTCTTTTGTCTTAGCCGCTCGCTCAGCCGTGCTAATCGCTAATGCTACCACCTGATGATGGAGTTTAGCTTATGCCCTGCACAATTTATCAACCGCAGCAGCGTTTTTGAAGACTCTGTGGGATGGGTTTAGCTGTTTTGTGTGTTATAGCGTTTTAGTGAGGGATTTAACCAGCTGTGTGTGATTTAAGCAAAGACAAAACAATCAATAAGTAATCGTTAGCTGGTCTTTTAAAGCTGAAAAGCAGAGATTGTAAAGAAATTATGTGAAAATTTTGTAAAATGAAAATTTAGTAAAATGTTTATGATGTAAACTTGTCTGAATTTGTGTGTAAATTTACACCAACATGTTCTTAAAGTGTCTATGACAAGATTTTTTAACTTAATTTGGTGGCTGAATACTTCTTGTGAACATTAATTATAGTTTTACATGAATCAAGGACAAGTTTGTGAAGAAAAGTTTTGATAATAAGTTGGAAATAACAGGAAGTAGAGAGTAAAGAAGAGTTCTAAACTGAAATCGCACAAGGGAGATATGGACGCAGACAATTTTCTCACAAGAAGCTAATTTATATGAGCCTGTAAACTTGAATTTAACAAAATGAGTGTGTTCTTGTGTATTTTTATGTCATAAGTAACACCTGCTGTAGGGTTGAGTGTGAGGTCAGTGCAGATCGCCACTTTTCGTGACCTCGTAGCAGTGCGAGTTTGTGAAAAGAATCCGTCTATTTTCCGGAGGTCGCAGCGGTCTAATTTTAATGCATCTTTTCGTGCTTTGTAGAGCACTTTGAATTGCTTTGTGTATGAATTGTGCTATACAAAATAGATTTGCCTAATAATACGAGCATTCTCGCAGGAATCCATGTGAATCCGCGCAAACATGGATCACAGTCGACTGGAGCTGATGTACAAGACACTCACCCCGTGTTCACACTACATCCAGTCCAACTCCGAAGCCTTTTCTTAACTTGAAAAGTCCGAGAGTGGCTCACACGGCTACAGTCCAGTCCGGTGTCTCCGTACGGCCAATCCGGCGCTCCGAAAACATTCCATTTGTTTAAAATTTTGGTCGGACGCCGGAGCGCACCCGAGCCCTTTTTGATGAAGTTGTGAAAACAAGACACGATAAACAGGAAACCAAGCCAGCGCGGGTGAAGTGAATCTGGTGATTTTCAAAGTAAAATCATTATGTTACCACTAATAATACAAAATACGTCAAAACTCGACATATACATTATGTAACACATAGGATCTAAATAAACCTCCGATGCTTATCGTTTGTGCGGCGACTTGAAATAAGCCCAAAAAAGCCCAGGGTTACACATGTCTCGAACTGAACTCACCTCACAGTCAGTGTACGAGAGGCGTAAAGCAATTAGAGAAGTTTTGGCCCATTTTAACACATGGTTGCTAGGCAACTCCCTGGCGTGATGTCATCATTTATAAAAAGGAAGTACATTTCTAATCCAAAAAAATGGCTAAGCTGCGATAAAATTTGCAAAATGTTTTGTAAATACTTAATTATGGTGATCTTAACTTTGTTTTAGTGAAACAAGTATTTCAACCTGTCAAAGGCACTTTAAGATAGAAGATCTGTCCAAACTTTACCCAAACACCTTTTATCTTCTCGACCTTCTGTTGCCACAATAACTTTTTTATTCTAGAAACAAAAGACAATTTCATTGAAGAATGATCCATGGTGAATAGTAGTAGTAACAATAATTTAGGTCAAATCTGAAGGTAAAATAGGTCCCAGAGTCAATATGAGTTAATTTATAAACAGTTGTTGGATTGAAAACACAGACAGACACTTACAAACATGGACTATTCACACTGGACCAGAAACTCAGACGACAAACGTAATTATTACAATTTACATGAGCTCCCGAGGTAAATATTATGTCATGTGAATAAGGACAATAAATACATTTCATATTTAGTTATAAGTTTTTAATTTGTGTCACTTATACAACAACAAACTATGTCAAAACAGAGCTAAACATAAAAACAAATCCAATTCTCAAAGAGATGTGGCAACACTCACACAAATACTGGTTAATTTTCTACATCCAAACTACATTTTCAAACATTAACTTCCACAAACGACTCATTCAAAGCAGATTTCTCCCGGTAGCTGCTCGGTCTGGCTTCTGAAAGTGAATATTCCAGCGTTTACCGTCATAATCTGCTGCTGCCGCTGGATTTGCATGGCCAAGAGGAACACTTCTACGGAAAACTGAATGAACGAAGAGATGAAAAGCTCATTGTGTGGAAGCAGCAACAGGCAGTTTGAAGCCGGTAATGGAAAGAGCGACGTGGCTAATAATGCTAATTTAATCAAACGACATTTAGCTGGAGAAAGGCTGAAGGTTTGAAAGTGGCCACGTCAAGATAGCAGAACGGAACAGGTTATAAACAGAGAATTAGCTGAAAGAAGGAAGAGTAATTGTTTAGATTTTGTGAATTACAGGAAATATTAATTAAATTGTTATTTCAAAGATGCTCTTGAACATTTACTTTGGCATTTTAGGTTGGGTCTAATAAAAATCAAATTGTGGGCTGAAATCTGTGACGTTCTTTTATCTGTATTGTGGTTTACGCTAGTTTGGCATTTTCCCTCCCACTTCTCTTATTGGTCAGCTGGCCTTAAAGTGAACCCTGGCTGTAATCACATGTTTACCCTAAAACTCTTATAATATCATTACTTATATAAATACAGGATAAATACCTCGGAAGTATTTGTAGTTTTATTAAAATAGTGTTTTAAAGAAATACTTGGAGGCTGCCATTTTGCTTTGGTTATGACATCAAATGGTTGTCTGTGTTTCTGGTGGTTGTCAAGGTAACAGCCTGGGGAGCAACTATGGCAGGAGCAACCATGGCAACAACAAAAAGCAACCATTTGACATCATCAACCCCAGAAGCATTGCACCTAGACAATGGCCACGTTTACATGATGTTTCTTAATTCCGAATTAATTATTCCGAATTAATTAATTCGGAATTAAAATATTTTCCTTCAAGTTACATGGAAATAATAATTCCGAATAAAGGTTTACATGTTAAACACGCTAAATCGGCTTTATCTTATTCCCCTTAACGTCTGGGTTAGAAAGAGAGAGGAAAGGGAACGCACATACGTCATTACGTCTACCGGAAAAACAAACGTCCGATAGATACGGGATACCAGCTTTGGCTTTTTTTTTCACCTGGGATTGTTGTAACGCCACGGACGCAATGGTACTAACTTTTTTTGGAGTTGTTCCGATGAAAGTCTTTAAGCAGCAGCTGGAGAATCACATCATCCGCTCCACGTCATGTTCTGTGAGCGAAGGAAAAGTAGTTCCAGTTTCCACTTGTTTGGGATCAGCGCAGCGTCTCTCTCCGCGTACATGACGTACACTCCTTGTCCAAAACTTTCCGCTGCCTCTGCGAAAAGGTGAGTGTTTCGTGTTTTCTCCCACCCACTCTTTTCATTATTTGTAGCTACTGTAGCTAGTTTCGTGTCCGTGCCGCCATCTTGCATTGCGTCATCGCCGTCAGAAAGACAACGTGCGAGCATGCGCAGTGTGAACGGAATTGTTTTTATTCCGAATAAAACGGTTACATGAGAAAGGAATAAAATTATTCGGATTTAAAAGCGGAATAAACCACCCACTTTATTCGGAATTAAGTTTAAATCCGAATAAACTTTTTATCAGGAATTAACTGTTTACATGGACTTTTTAAAGCGGAATTAATTTTAATTCAGAATTAAATTATCTTTATTCGGAATTAAAACCGTCATGTAAACGGGGCAAATATGGCTGCTCCCAGTGGCTCCAAAACAATGACAATTTTATAAAAAATAGTAAGGGGTTATATATTTGTTTGCAATTTATTTTAGTAAACATGGCCAGAACTAGCATTTAAACCATATTTATCTTATAGTCAGGGATCCTTTTAACCAATTAGAGTGAAATATATCCAAAGTAGGTCTGGGCGATATGGCGAAAAATTATCTAAATTTTTCTGGAGACAGACGATTTCGATTTGATCACAATTCTTGTCGACTACTGTCTTTTGCCTTTTAGGTAAATACAATCATCTCTTTTTCTGAAAGTTCCTACTTTACTGTGATTAGTTAAATCCAGCTGTCACTCACTCAGAGCAGAACAAACACTGACCAGTGTGGACAGATTTTCAGAAACAAACTTGAAAAAAATCCAAAGACAAGCGACCTCCGCCCATAGTTATTCAAATAATCGATTAATTAGAACATTGTGTTATAATACAATTTTGTCATTTCTAACACTAATAACAGCTTTTTGAAAGTATGCTAAAAATCCATGTTTCATTCATAAAAAGATATATTTTTGTAAATCAAACCTGAAAATATGCTAAATTCACTTGAAACTTGACTTGAAACTGCAGCACAAAACTACTGAAAACAGACACCCAATTTCGTTATAAAGAAACAAACCTCGATACAAACCTCACGATATTGCCCAGACCTAATCCAAAGAAGCAAAAGTTATATATATTTAATTTTTTTCTCAAAGGTAATTCATGATTCCTTCCTAATTTGAGTGTGAAGATGATTTGATACAGGACAGACAAACCAGGCAGATGCTTGGGGCCCCCTAAGACAAAAGGGCCCCCACCAGAGGGCCCCTTCTGCTCCCACACTGAGCTACACATGCTAATTGTTTATTTGCTGCTGTTTTGCATTGCTACTCAGTTTAACCAATATTTTTTGCCTCCTGGAAGAAAAGCTTCTCTGCACTTAAACCTAAAAAAAACTGACCTAATACCTGATCAAAACAGCTATTAGGTCTGGGCGATGTGGCTAAAAAATTAATATCACAATTTCTTCTAGCCAGATAACGATTTTGATTTTATCACGATTCTTGTAAATTGTCTGTTTTGACATGCTTTTGAAGTAAATACAATCATCTGCTTTTTTTAGAAAGTTCCTTCTTCACGATCAGTGTCTATAATCAAAACCTCAACCCTTCAATTAAAATATTTTAAATAAATAATGTTATATCTCTCCGCAAAGCAAGTTTCTAGCAAATCTTAACATTAATAATGATTTTTAGACATGAAAAAATGCTAAAAGCCCATTATATTTTTAAATCAGACTTGGAAAAATAGCTAAAATCCACCTCTGATGACTTGAAAGTGCAGCCAAAAAAACACAACGTTCAAAATCCATAAAAGTATAGACCCATTTACTGTTAGTAAACAAAGATGGCTGTGCGCGCTAACGGTGCCTGAGTGGTGCCCAGTCTCAGGCTTTTCAAGCTACGCAGGTGCATTTTTAATAAAAATCTCAAAACTCTCTTTAAAAACTCAATTTAACGAACAGAAAGCGACTCCAGATCCATGTACAGTTAGCTACTGAATGTTAGCATGACGTTAGTAAGTGTCCCGACAATCAGCGACCTGATATTTACTTATATTTGATGGAAAAACTCATGTGCAGAAGAGAAAAGCTTTGATCATACATATCCTTGATGAGTTTGACAACGTAATTTCCGGAAAAGCACAGGAGGTGAGTTAACGTGACATTGCTTAAGATTTTTGTGTAAGTTGTGTTCATTATTTATCAATTACCAGTGGAGAATTAGACTCACAGTAAACTGCACCTGTGTGGCATTATTTTGTGCTGATTTCTACAGAAGATTATTGTATAAAAGACTCAGAGGATAAACTTACATGACTCTGAGGCCATGTATTTGTTTTGATCGTGATCCCTCATTTTTTCTATAGATTTTAGCGGCAATCATGAGTTATAAAATGTGTCACTGGTGCAAACCCAAGGAACACATTAGGAATGGTCAGAGCCTCGTTTGAAGTCATTGTTAAGTTTTCTAACCGTTTAATATCGTTAGTACGACTTACTCGTTTTGTATAGAAACTTATGGAGAAACTCTGCGGAGGGCACCAGTGTAGCTCCGCCCCAAAATGACGTAGGCTCTGAACGGGTCTATTGTATTTGAACAGATGGATTAAATAAAGAATGGAAAATCCGATAATGACGATTTAATCAAAAAAGCAGATTGTCACAGGAATGCGCTCACAATTTGGTTTTTATCACAATATTGCCCAGACCTATTCTCACGTCTTGTTTTGTTGTTTTTATCAAAGACGTTTGCACAGCTAAATAGACGGACAGCGCATCTAATTCTGAACATAAGATTTGTAAAAATTATTAGTTTGTCAGTTCATATTTCAGTATGGGACACATTTAA
>JBBPFD010000148.1:57711-86634 GCA_038363315.1 Mugilogobius chulae
CCCGTGTCGACGTGTAGACCCGTCGACGTGTAGACCCTCGACGTGTAGACCCATCGACGTGTAGACCCGTCGACATGTAGACGGGTCTACAAGTCGACTTGTAATCTTTGACAGCACTAATTTAAACTCATTCGTTTGTTCAACAGTCCAAAACCTAATTGATGATGATGGCAACAACTGCTTGTTAAAAACAGAATCAGAAAAAAATCCAAACTATATTCAAACTTTGATTAAAAAAGGGTTTAAGATCAGTGTTGGGTTGTGATATCTTTGGGTTGAACTATATGGAGTCCTTGGAATATTTTCATTCGGTAAAGAGACTGTTTGAGAATCCCTGTCTTCAAAAACCTATTATCTATAAGCTTGTACCGACTACTGCTTCGTTTGTATAGAATAAACACACTTTCCTGTCATATCCACGCTTGTATCCAGCCTCTGCCACGGCCGTTCTCTGTTTAATCTCTCTCTCTCTGCCAAACGTCACCTTGTTTTGAATACCTTCCATGCCTCGCTCTCATGACCTTAAGCCACCGTTATCTCAAATTTTGTTTGGCTGCAGCAAAAGTCAAACAAGGACTGCGCCTGCACTGTAAAAAATAAAATGCACTTTAACTTAAAAATGTAAGTCCAATTTCTGCCTCAAAGTTTTATGTTGATTTAACTAATACTGTAATTTTCTGTTTCTTCTTCCCTCTCTTTCTCTTCTCTTTCTCTACCTCTCTTTTGCTCCTCTCTCTTTCCTTCTCTCGCTTTCTCTCCACTCTTTTTCTCTCCTGTTTCTTTCTCTTTCTCTTTCTCTCCCTTTCTCCTTTCGCTTTCTCTCTCATTCTCTCCTCTCTTTTTATCTCCTGTTTCTCTCTTTCTCTCACTCGCTCTTCTCTCTCTTTTTCTCTAATGTTTCTTTCTCTTTCTCTTCTCTCTCTTTCCTTTCTCTCTTTCTCCCCTCTTTTCTCTCCTATTTTTCTCCTTCTCTCCTGTTTCTTTCTCTTCTCTTTCTCTCCCTCTCTCTTTCGCTCCTCTCTCCCTCTTTCCTTTCTCTCTCTCTTTCCTTTCTCTATCCTATTTCTTTTTCTCTCTCTCTTTCTCTCCTGTCTCTCTCTTTCTTTTCTGTTTCTTCTTCTCCCTCTCTTTCTCTTCTCTTTCTCTACTCTCTTTTGCTCCTCTCTCTCTTTCCTTTCTCTCGCTTTCTCTCCACTCTTTTTCTCTCCTGTTTCTTTCTCTTTCTCTCCCTTTCTCCTTTCGCTTTCTCTCTCATTCTCTCCTCTCTTTTTATCTCCTGTTTCTCTCTTTCTCTCACTCGCTCTTCTCTCTTTTTCTCTAATGTTTCTTTCTCTTTCTCTTCTCTCTCTTTCCTTTCTCTCTTTCTCCCCTCTTTTTCTCTCCTATTTTTCTCCTTCTCTCCTGTTTCTTTCTCTTCTCTTTCTCTCCCTCTCTTTCGCTCCTCTCTCCTCTTTCCTTTCTCTCCCTCTTTCCTTTCTCTCTCCTATTTCTTTTCTCTCTCTTTCTCTCCCGTCTCTCCTCTTTCTTTTCTGTTTCTTCTTCTCTCTTTCTTTCTCTTCTCTTTCTCTACCTCTCTTTTGCTCCTCTCTCTTTCCTTTCTCTCTTTCTCTCCTCTCTTTTTCTCTCCCATTTCTCTCTTTGTCTCCTGTTTCTTTCTCTTCTCTTTCTCCCTCTTTCCTCTCTCTCTCTTTCCTTTCTCTCTCCTTTTCTTTTCTCTCTCTCTTTTTCTCTCTCTTTCTCTCCTGTCTCTCTCTTTCTTTTCTGTTTCTTCTTCTCCCTCTCTGTCTCTTCTCTTTCTCTACCTCTCTTTCGCTCCTCTCTCTTTCCTTTCTCTCGCTTTCTCTCCACTCTTTTTCTCTCCTGTTTCTTTCTTTCTCTCTCTCTTCTCTCCCTCTCCCCCTCTTTCTTTTCTGTTTCTTCTTCTCCCTCTCTTTCTCTTCTCTTTCGCTCCTCTCTCTTTCCTTTCTCTCTCTTTCTCTCCCTCTTTCTTCTTTCTCTCTCTTTTCTCTCCTGTTTCTTTCTCTTCTCTTTCTCTCCTCTCTCTTTCACTCCTCTCCCTCCCTCTTTCCTTTCTCTCTCTCTTTCTCTCTCTTTCTCTCCTGTCTCTCTCTTTCTTTTCTGTTTCTTCTTCTCCCTCTCTCTCTCTTCTCTTTCTCTACCTCTCTTTTGCTCCTCTCTCTCTTTCCTTCTCTCGCTTTCTCTCCACTCTTTTTCTCTCCTGTTTCTTTCTCTCTCTCTCTCTTATAACTTGACTCATTATGTCAAGTTATATCAACATAAAGATTTAAGTAGTTTAACTTTTTGGCCTTAGGGTTTTTACAGTGTGTGCCAACCTTCAGCTGCACACACACACACACACAAAAATAAACACGATTGCAAAACAAATCCCAGAGAAACGGCCTCTAAATGTGACCGTCTGAATGTGATTTTTTGTTGTTTTCTCGTACAAAGTCGCTCACAATAACAAGAGCACTTTCCACGTTCGTTCTTTGGCAGAATTTGCAGAGATTTTTTTTTTTTACCGTCGCTGCAGCTTCGCTCTGACTCAGTGTTGTGCTCATCTCCACAGTAACATAAGAGTTTCCAAGCAACAATTGCAAACAGCGGCTTCTCCGGCTTCACGGCCAAAATAACCTGTTTTCAAAGCTCAAAGTTAGAATTTAGGATCCTACAAAAGCTGTTTTCACTTTTAGATTTTGTTTGTTTGTGATAGAATAAAGTCTTTTGTGTTTTTAAAGGACACTTATTATGCTAAATTGACTTGTTTGGATGTTTATTTCGGTTCTAACATGAAGTCTTCATCAGAGAAACAGCTGGAGTTGTGTCTGTGAGATATTCTTTCCCCTCTGAGCCTCAGAAAACACTGCTCTGAATGTCCTGGTTTTTTTAATCTAACCTGTGCTAACCTGGCTCACTCCAGATGGACCTGTGCTGAACGCTGATTTTGGTTCTTCCACATTATTCATCTGAACACCCACCGCTAAAATTGTTTGGGAAAAGGTGGGACATCGAGCTGTATGGGTGAGAGGTTTATCTTAGTTTAATTCATTCATTCATTCATTCATTTCTACCGCTTAATCCCGTTAGGGGTCGCGGGTGACTGGAGCCTATCCTAGTGACTTTGGGCCTTAGGCGGGGGAACACCCTGGACAGTGGCCAACTTGCCGCAGGGTTAGACAGACAAACATTCACTAAGGGAAATTTACAGTGATGCCCAATTAACCTAAACATACATGTTTTTGGAGGTGGAGAAACCGGAGAAAACCCACGGTGACACGGGGAGAACATGCAAACTCCACCCAGAGAGATCGTGAGATGTTGATGTGGTCCGACCCAGGAGTCGAACCCACGACCTCCTTGTTTGGAAGCCAGAGCTCTAACCACTTGGCTACCGTGCACCCTCTTAGTTTAAGCTTAACGAATATGAGCAACGAGCCGTAATGTGTGGGATAGAGTTAAAACTGTACACGTGGACACCTCTGCTCTTCTTTCAATAAAGAAATCCTCTATATTTCTACTAAGCAGAATCAATAGCAGCAGAAACACATCCACAGGAGCTGCCATCTTTTCATGCTAGTTATTAGCTTGATTATATTTAAACTGCCAGAAACTGTCAGTTACTTGTAACTTTAGACCGCCTCATATGAGATTAAAAAATGTCTGTTAAAAGAGTTTAATACCGTTTATTTTGGTAAAAGTCTTGTAAAATCTGGTACTTTCTACACTCATAAAAAACATTCAATTTAACACTAACGTTGGTGACATCGAAGTTTCACTGCTGAGCTGTTTGTTTAAGTTTATTAACAGTTAAATATTGTGTTTTCACAGGTCTTAAGCTCATATGTAACCTAAATAGACACATTTAAAAAGTAAATGATAAATATAGCATATTCTCTGTTGTTTGTCCTCATTGGTGTTGCCGTAGTCAAACACTAACGTTTATGCTCCTGCACAGAAGCTTCTGGACATGAGCACATCTACTTTTGACTCAAATTTGGCTCTGACTCTGATTAGGGAGTGACAAGCCTCCCTCAACCCACCCTGCTGCAATCTGATTGGTTCGTTAAACAACTGGTTTGGACTGCAAACCAATCGGCTGGTGGGGCCTAGATGGATTCTATTGAGGTTGTGAATTCACAAATATCATCATCTGACTGGCAGTGTTGGGTGTAACTAAGTTACTGTAAAAAAAAAAAAGTAGTACTGTATAATAAAATGTAATAAAATGCTTTTAATTACTTTTAATTTAAAAATTCTACAAACAACTTATTGTATGAGATAAAATGGCTCAGAGACGCAGATCAGCAACTGGAACAATCCTTTTATTGCTGATGTTAGTTATTCAAACCTGTTTAATTGGCACATTTCTTGTTTACCTCACTTTAAAGGCCAATATAAAAAATAAAATCATATATTTGATTAATATTTGCATATTACACACAAAGTAATCTCAAAGTAATGTAACTATAAGGAACTTTGTTGTGGCAGTAACTAAGTAGTGGAACATGTAGCCATACCAGCTTGCTAAAGCCTGATCCTGTCAGATCTCAGAAGCTAAGCAGGGTTGGGCCTGGGCAGTACTCGGATGGGAGACTGCAAAAGAACCTCAGGAGCCACAGTGGGGCAACAGAGGAGAAACTCATTGTGGTGTCCTTAGGCAAGACACTTCACCCACATTGTCTAGTATGGTCTGGTGTGTGTATGAATGGTTGGTGGTGGTCGGAGGGGCCGATGGCGCAAAATGGCAGCCTCGCTTCCGTCAGTCTGTCCCAGGGCAGCTGTGGCTACAATAGTGCTTACCACTACCCAGTGTGGGATGAAGGAATAATGCAGAATGTAAAGCGTCTGTGGGTGTCTTGAAAAGCGCTGTAGAAATCCAATGCATTATTATTATTATTATAACTAATTACTTGAGTAACTATTTACTTTTTCAATACTTCCCAATATTGCTGAATATCAGGCAAAAGCTTTTACATACTGTATCTCTTCCGTTTAGCCATTTTGTAGAATTAAATATTTATTTTCCGTCTATGACACTAGAAATGTGTAGTGCGATGTCAACATTTGATACTCTGAACTACTTCTTGCTATTTTGTTCATTTTTTGGTATATTTTTGTTGGAGATTTATGTAAACATATCATACAACAGGTAATAATCTACCAATAGAATTAGTCATGCACACTTTAACTCAGATTTAAGAAGTATTTTCACTGGTATCAATATCGTGTATCGACAGACACTTATCAAAACCAGTATCAGAACTAAAACATGTGTCTCGGTTCGTCCCTGATCACTCTCACACTCATAACCCCGCTGCGTCGGCTCCTATAAATAACCCTCCACATTGTCGTCTTTTGCGTGTCACAGAATTGGGTTACCTGGCTGACAGTCGGAATATGTCGTCTAAAAATAAGCCTGGATTAATTGAGAAAGGTGGCGCCTGATTGGCTCGTACCTGACCGGCCCGAGAGACGTGTTGAAATTAAATCTGGCCCCGAGGAAGAGAGAGGAAGCTGCTTATAGATGTAACATGATTAGAAAGGACAATACGATTAGCGCTGGACAAAGGGAAGGGCTGGAGTCGTGGGTTTTAGTCAGATAGATAAAGAGAAATACTCATGATCTTAAATTAGGGAGGTCACGATATCAAAGTTTAGTGTCAGACAGAACATTTTACTCAAATGGATTGAAACACGGTATAAAGAGAACATTTGCGTTAACGATATAGTTGACGATATACCTGTTCTATAGCGTTTATCATTGTGTGTTTCAGTTCTCTTTCAAACGCAATGTTTTACTTCTTTCATTATTTTGTTTCATTCTCTGCAGAGCCTCCACTGCATTACTTTTGTTCAAGGTTTTAGAGAGATCAGAGGAAAATTGCCAAGAGTTGCCAAGTCTGCATCTTTATAGGAATGTCGGGCTTCTTTATTTGGAAAGTCGCTTATGAATTTTGACTGTCAAGGATTGTGAATTTTAGCTGTTTTTCAAGTGTGATCCATGAAAATATCCACTAATGACTGAAATATTAAAGTCTTTATTTATAATAGAATGTTTTTTTTTGTTGTTGTTTTTTTGTTTTGTTTTGTGGCTCTTTTTTAGGCTTGGCGCTTATTAATCTCTAAAACACTAGGAATTAGTCACAGTTTCTGTTTGCCTCGGTTGCATAAATGAGCTGTGGTGCAAGTGCAGTAATATCACTATATTTTACAGTTCAACTTTTCCACATGAATATGATAGAGTGATATTACCTAGCCCTAAACTGAAATACAGTGTATTTTGAACTACACCAGTGGCAACGTGTAACGACAATCTGAACCTGCAGAAGTAATATAACTAACCAATGAGAAATTACATTTAAGATGAGTAGGGACTGTTGCATCTCCTTCCGCCTCCAGACAGATCATGACTGACAGAGAGACAATGACAACTGTAGGCTACAGCTACAGTGTTTAGCTAATGTTGCATGTTTTATGATCCGAATACAATTCACAGAGTTTCACTGAGATACAAACGTAAGAAGGAAATGCTAAACTTCAAAGATCGGCACTCGCAGACAAACAAGATGTGCACAGCTTTTCTGAACCTTTAACCACATTTAAATGGATCATATTATCATATTTAATGTTTCCATATCTATAGAACAACATTAATAATATTATCTGAAATCTCATATAGTAAGATAGACTTTATTGATCCCTCGAGAGGGAAATTCATTCTCTGCATTTGACCATCCTGTAGAGCCTCTGGGGTCTGTCAGGAGCAGTGTGCTGCCGCTGAACGGCGCTCGGGGACATCTCATGATGTTGTGCTTGGCTTCGTCAGGGCCTTAGCTGGAGGAGCAGGTGCAGTTGGAAGTGGAAACTGGAGTGAGGACAGATGACAGTCAGGTGCAGTGGAACAAGTAGATTCTGTAGACACATCACAGTCAGGTCCAGGTGGAGCAGGTGAACTTCTGTTGTTTCAGTCGGTGATCAGCCATCCCACAAAAACTTCCTCTGCAAAAGCTTCGGCTGCAGCAGATGTAAAGTTCTATATATTGCTACCTCTACTAAAAATACACTTTGTTTGCATAAAAACGCTTTAATAAGGTAAAAAGTTTAGTTTCTCATTGACTTAACATAGGACTTACCCCATGATTTTCCCCCCACAGCAGGTCACGCCCCCAGATATTACTGCTATGTAATATCTGTAATATAATTGTGTTTCCTAATCTATGGCAAAAGATTTAAACTTTGAAGAAGTCCCACAGTTTGAGAAACAACCGTGATATACTCATGGCGACACGGTGGCACAGCGGTTAGCGCTTTGGCCTCATAGCAAGAAGGTCCTGGGTTCGACTCCCGGGCCGCCCGCCCCGGGGCCTTTCTATGTGGAGTTTGCATGTTCTCCCTGTGTCTGCGTAGGTTTCCTCCGGGTACTCCGGTTTCCTCCTACAACTAAAAACATTTCCATTAATGCCTCCCCTGACCCTTCCCCCAGGGCTCCCTGCAAAAGAGATTCTGAATCTCAGTTGGACTTCTCTGGTTAAAAGGTCAACTAAATTAAATTAATGTTACATGTACAAACAAACCAGCCGTAGTTAAACAGTTTTCTGCCTCGTGAAACTGGTCAGACTCCAGTTTTATCTCTTGTGTTCTGATGCTGGTTGTGGTCGTCTCTTCGGATCAACACAAGAATCAGAGGAAGTGACCTTTAGCTACTGCAGCAGCGGGACAAACACATCTGGAAGTACTTTCACTCACAACCAGAACAAGAAAAACGCTCTGTTAGAGATTCACTGCAAAACAAGACAACACCAGGAACTAACTTTTAATTTAGACTCGTCACAGATGTGTACAATGTAGTTGTGCTTAACTTTTAACTTTTTTATTTTTAATTTTTAATGATACGACTTTATAATTTACCTTCGTTAGTTTTTAAAAAGTCACAAAACTAGTCACGTAAGTCGTTTGAAACTGAAGCGTTGCTGTGTTTGACTGAGGAGTTATTGTGAAATTATTCTTCAAATTCCACTGAAAGCAGCACCAGGCTTTGCTAATACGAACAGGCTGTGACACGTTAAAGCTGTTACTGAAGAAATATGATTAAGAATAATAAAGTGTACAGAGCCCCAGAGTCAGGACTAAACATGGACCAGACGTCAGGCACTAACGTGGACCAGCAGTCAGGAGCGTGAAACGTGCGACCAGAGCTGCTCGAGCTAAACGTAGACCAGAGTAGGACTAAACGCATGGACCAGAGTCTAGCACTAAACGGACCAGAGTCAGGACTAAACGTGGACCAGACGTCAGAGCGTAAACGCTTGGACCAGATGTCTTAGACTAAATGTAGTACCAGAGTCGACACACTCTAAACGTGTCGGGCCAGAGTCTGCACCTAAACGTTGGGCCAGGAGTCAGATAAACGTTGCGACACCAGAGTCTGGAAGCAAACGTGGACTCAGAGTCAGGACTAAACTTGACAGGAGCAGGAACTTAAACGCTTGGACCAGATCGTGAGGGTAAAGCGTCTGAGCTCGAGTCGCGGACTTAAACAAAAAAAACGGAGCGCGAGGTCGGACTAAACATGCGGACGCAGAGCTCAAAGGAACTAAACATGGGCGAAGTAGGATCAGGAACTAAACGAACAGAGTCAGCGCACTAAACTGTGAGACCAGAGTCAGGAGACTAAACCATGTGACCAGGCCAGGTCAGCGAACTAAAACCGCACGAACCAGCAGTCAGGACTAAACGTGGACCAGAGTCAGGACTAAACGTGGACCAGAGGTCAGGACTAAACGTGGGCCAGAGTCAGGACTAAACGTGGACCAGAGTCAGGACTAAACGTGGACCAGAGTCAGGACTAAACGTGGACCAGACGTCAGGACTAACACGTGGGCCAGCAGTTCAGCGACTAACAACCGTAGCGGCCAGAGTCAGCAACTAAACGGGCCAAGAGAAGAAGTCAGGAACAAAGATGGCCAGGCGAAGTACAGGAAGAGAAGAGAGAAAGAGGAGACTATACAGTGAGAGACTACAAAAGACAGGAAAAAATGTCAAAGGAAACAATATAGTCACATGCGCGCATGTCAATTCAAACTAACGTGGAGAAACCGAGAGATGAATGGCGAAATTAATATGAGTCAGGACTAAACGTGGACAGTGCGAGCGTGAGAACGCGGCACCAGGAGTCGGGACATGACCAGAGTCAGGACTAAACGCGGACCAGAGTCAGGACTAAACGCGGACCAGAGTCAGGACTAAACGCGGACCAGAGTCGGGACTAAACGCGGACCAGAGTCGGACTAAACGCGACCAATCAGGACTAAACGCGGGCCAGAGTCAGGACTAAACGCGGACCAGAGTCGGGACTAAACGCGGACCAGAGTCGGGACTAACGCGGACCAGAGTCAGGACTAAACCGGACCAAGAGTCAGGACTAAACATGGACCAGAGTGAGGACTAAACGTAGACCAGAGTCGGGACTTAACGTGGACCAGAGTCGGGACTTAACGTGGACCAGAGTCAGGACTAAACGTGGACCAGAGTCAGGACTAAACGTGGACCAGAGTCGGGCTAAATGCGGACCAGAGTCGGGACTAAACGCGGACCAGAGTCAGGACTAAAACGCGGACCCAGAGTCAGGACTAAACGCGGACCAGAGTCAGGACTAAACGCGACCAGAGTCACAGGACTAGACGCGGACCAGAGTCGGGCTAAACGCGGACCAGAGTCCGGGCTAAACGCGGACCAGAGTCGGGACTAAACGCGGACCAGAGTCAGGGCTTAATACGCGAACCAGAGTCAGGACTAACGCGAACCAGAGTCGGCTTTACGGTAAACATTTTTAATAATGTTTTGTTTTGTATTGTAATTTTGATGCATCTTCCCTGCCTTGTAAAGCTCTTTGAATTGCTTTGTGTATGAATTGTGCTATACAGATACATTTGCCTTGCCTAGTCAGAGGAAAATTGCAAACATGCAGATTCCAATGTAAATTTGTTCCTTTTTAACCTGGTTTTAATCCTGAACACACAAGAGCTGCTTTGTGGCCGAGGGGACTTCCACCAGGGATTTCCCACTTTACCATAACATTACAATAACCTCAGACTTTTCACACAAACTGCATTAAGAAGCACATGTTACAGACAAATGTGAAGATAAAAGGATTCTCTGCACAAAATGAATCTCCACGCTCGCTTAAACGCACTAAAGGTTCTTAACTTTAGTAGTTTTGAAAAGAAAAAACAATTCACTTCAACATTTGTATTTAAAATTGGTTCTGGTCCCATGATACTGGTTTTGTTTGTGCCTTTAACTGGACGTAAAAAGATTGTTTAATGGCTGAGGTTGATCCAGAAAGTCTCATTATGTTGAAAATTGTCACATTATTACAGTTAGTTGCTAATTGCACAATAAAATGCACTTTAAGAACAATTTTCTAACAAGTTAATTGAGCTTTGGGAGTCTGTGAACTTTGTGACTTATCATTAGATTCAGTATTAAATCCACAAACATCTGTAGTGATGGAGTTTTGACCCAAGCATGTTGATGTTGCATCTCAAGTACTGCACATGTCCCAAATGTGACAGACTGGCAGCGGAGCTAGAAGCTACACAAATGTGAGGGTCAGTTTTATATAAGTTACTATAAGTGTGGCGTCGCTGCTCTGGGTGCGTGTTTGGTTCTTTTCGGAGCTCGAGTCGTTTCGCTTTGCTGCGTTAGCTCCGTGGGCCGGTCGTCTTCGCGGCTATGTCCGCGGATGGGACAAGCTGAGTCTGTCCCGGGTCTGGTTTGGAATACAGCGCTGTCTGTCTCTGCGCTGGGCTGTCTGTCTCCTCCGTTGGGCTTTTTGTCTCCTCTGCTGGGCTGTCTGTCTCCTCCGCTGGGCTGTCCGTCTCCTATACGCTGGGCTGTCCGTCTCCTCCGTTGGGCTGTCCGTCTCCTACGCTGGGCTGTCCATCTCCTGGGCTGTCCGTCTCCTCCGCTGGGCTGTCTGTCTCCTGCGCTGGGCTGTCTGCCTCCTCCGCTGGCTGTCTGTCTCCTGCGCTGGGCTGTCTGTCTCCTGCGCTGGGCTGTCTGTCTCCTGCGCTGGGCTGTCTGTCTCCTCTGCTGGGCTGTCCGTCTCCTCCGTTGGGCTGTCCGTCTCCTCCGTTGGGCTGTCTGTCTCCTGCGCTGGGCTTTTTGTCTCCTCCGCTGGGCTTTTTGTCTCCTCCGCTGGGCTGTCTGTCTCCTCCGCTGGGCTGTCCGTCTCCTCCGCTGGGCTGTCCGTCTCCTATACGCTGGGCTGTCCGTCTCCTATACGCTGGGCTGTCCGTCTCCTATACGCTGGGCTGTCCGTCTCCTACGCTGGGCTGTCCGTCTCCTCTGCTGGGCTGTCCGTCTCCTCCGCTGGGCTGTCCGTCTCCTCCGCTGGGCTGTCCGTCTCCTCCGCTGGGCTGTCCGTCTTCTATACGCTGGGCTGTCCGTCTCCTCCGCTGGGCTGTCCGTCTTCTATACGCTGGGCTGTCCGTCTCCTCCGCTGGGCTGTCCGTCTCCTATACGCTGGGCTGTCCGTCTCCTATGCTGGGCTGTCTGTCTCCTGCGCTGGGCTGTGCAGCAGCGGTGCCGTCCGGGAATCAGCTCCGTGTGAAACAAGCGGAGCAGGCGCTTGATGATGACGCAGCGCGGAAAACCAGCGTATTAAACATGCATTTAATTAAACATTTCTGTAAAATACACTACTAAGAATGTTGTTTGTCTGTATGGTTTATGTTTTGCCATATATCTAGATAAAACCGATTATTTGTGCTTAGATTCGAAGCGATTCAAACTTGCATCGATGTGTGGCTTATTTTTACTAATTTTGTCTATTTTGATGAGTTATACAATTATCTTTTGCCCAAAAACTATGACACATTACATTATAATAGGTTAATGCTAAAATGTCTGATCCGAAGTAAGTATATCCCACTGTAGTTATGATTATCTAACATTTATCTCCTGTCCTCCAGCTCAGGATCAATTTGAACTCTCTGCTTTGTCATGATGGCTGAGTTCTGCCTGGTCATGTGTCTGTGGCTCTGGGTTTGTCTGTTCCTGCTGCTGCTGCTGTTTTCATTTTGGCTTCAGAGCTTCACACTCAGCTCTTCTTCTGTTGGATCAATGTCACACACCGAGGCTCAAACCAGTCTGTTTCACCCGCTTAGAACAAGCTCCTGCTGTTATATTTGGCTCATTTAAATCAATAACCTGTTCTAGTATTGTCAAACGTTAGCTTTATTTGGGAGATTTGTCCTGTTGGGATAGTTTTACACGAAGGTCCTTGTTTATTTAGAAGAAAAGTTACAAAATATGAAGCGAGAAGACAAAACTAAGAACAGAACAATAAAGCATAGAAAGACAAGTTTTCACTCGGGATAAAACACATTCACCTCAAATTTTGGCTTCTTTTCTTGATACATTACTTATCTGTTCACAGTATATAAGTTTTATTCAGTTGTTTCTGTTTTGTTTTTGTTTAGTGAAAAGTGACTAACTCAGATAACATTTTTTATAATGTTTTGAAAAATCTTGAATAAAATATAATTGAAATATAGGCTAACCAAAGAAAAAAAATAACTATGCCTAGATATTCACAGGCTTTTTGCATTTAAAACACCTAATTGACCTTTCGCCGAGCCCCGCCCCCAAACGGCTCTTGTCCAATCAAACATTGTAACAACAACCGTTGCTATGTAAATATGGTCCGTCAAATCTTAAGCTCCAAGCAGGATGGTGAAACGATGCGCCTATGGTTTATGTAAATCAGACCGCAGATACCTCGAAATATTGACCGGAGGAGTTGTGTTCTTTCCATTTCTAAAGCCGAAAACAACTGGAGCAGTGCCTACAATGGATTAAACAGAGCGGGCGGCTCGGGACAACTCCTCTACCAGCTAAATATATCGAACAAATGTCTGCTCAAAGGTAAAACTAATGTTTAACTATAGCTATGGACTTACTGTGTTGTTAGATCTAGAGACAAGAACACAAACTAGACTGAAGTTATACATGACGAGGATATAACTGCAGAAGTTAAGCTCTAAGCTGCTAAGTTTAGCGAGCCTCTTAGCTTTAGCCAACACTAGTAGCTTTAGCTCGCTAACGTACCTCGTAAATGAACAATATTCTTGCAATAGAGAAAAATAGACCTTAACATATGAAAGTGAACTTACCCGGCAGTGCAAGAGCAGGACAAGGCTGTGCTTGTTGTGTTTGAGGAAACGTTAAAGATCATGTGTTTCTCTGATTTAGCTTGAGACCAGTAGCATTAGCCTCCATAGGAGTTATGTTCCTCCGTTGTGTATTTTAATGTTTTGAATAAATCCCTCCGCTGCACAGTGAACTCCTTCTGCCTCGATCTAGAGGTCATCGCGGAAAAATTGCTTTAAAAAAGTCACTAACGCGAACAGGAGTACTTCTTTTTGTCATTGAAGTCTATGGCAGTGTATCATATTTGACGGACGTAGCAACAGTAACTAAGGAGGGCGGGGCTCGGCGAAAGGTCAATTGTTTTATCATCATGTTACATGAGGCTGTAATTAACATTTATTTCTTCTTAGGGTTGGGCGATATTGACAAAAACGAATATCTATTGTTGTTTTTTTTTTTGGAGCATCTCGATAACGTTGCAGAATTTGCTGTCATAATCCAAATGGTGAACAGAAGACACTTATCCAATTAATAACACTGTAATTTCAAACATTTTGACTACAGGGATGCACCAATCAGATACTGGGATCGTATATCAGTGCCAATCCAGGAACTTTAGCTGGATCGAGTATCAGCTCATGATATTAGTTCAGACGATATTGCACCTTTAATTGGCTCGGTTCTCTGTAAACCCTATTCTCGGTATTCAGTTTTTAAATATCTTGAAAACAGCATTCACAATATTATCTAAAATTCAATATATTCCAAACTTATGTTATAGATCAGATGTAAAAAGATGCAGTAATGAGAATAGTTGTAGTCATGAGAGGGCTTGAAAATCTAATCAATCTAATCTTTAAAAGGCACATTTGCTCATTTTGATTACTTAAATTGTATACAGACATAAATGAAGAGACTATAACTAACAAAAAAGCCAGAATTTGTCTTAATTTTATACATTTTTCTGCCGTTTCTCTCAGTAAACCTCATCTAAGCCCGTCACATAAACTGTCTTCTCGTTACTTCCAACACCTTTTCACTTCATCCCAAAATAACTCCTGCCTTTTCTCTCTTTTTTGTCGTTACAGATCAACGGAAAGAAGTGCCTTTTGAGACCCTCCTCCTACTTGAACACAGATCCTACAAAAAACTGTTCACCGGGACGATTTCTGGACCTATTTTGTCTTTTTTTTTTTTTTTAGCTCGAACAAAGAAAAGCCATTTTGCATCATAGCTTAAAATAGCATCGCATCCAGGTATAATCGCTCACTCCAAGGACGTTTTGGGGACAATTTAATGCTTGGTTTGCGACTATTTTCAACTCAAGCGATGCCACAGCTTAGATTTTTGTTTTGTCTGGCTTAAATTAAGAGTAAAAAGCTCTTAAAATTGTCCATGTTACCTAAAAATAGCCTAACTACAAGATCAAACCCTAACTGGACTTGCTAAGCTACATGTTTTAGCATTTCTTTTGGCAGTTTTCGTGGTATAAATTGCGATCTTTCGAGGAGGATTCGGCGGCGGACATTATGGCTCTGAACATCGCGTCGATACGGGACACAAAATGGCTGACGCTGGAGGTGTGCAGACAGTTCCAGAGAGGCACGTGTTCGAGGAGCGACGAGGAGTGCAAGTTCGCCCACCCGCCCAAAAGCTGCACGGTGGACAACGGCCGCGTCATCGCCTGCTTCGACTCCCTAAAGGTACGAGATTTTACGTTGTCTTTGTTGCTTTTTTTTGGGACGATTTGAGTGTGATGTTGTTAGAATAAGTGTGTAATAATCATACAAAATATCAACCAAAAGCTACTTGCGGCCTTCTGGATCCAAAAACATTGATTACAGGTTGACTAATTGCGATAATTAAGGGCCGCAATTAAATTAACGTGGTGTTTTTTCATAATCGTGATAATCACACGTGACGATAATCACAATTACAGCAGCAGATGAGCGCCTGTGGTCTCATAATACACTGCTCAAATGTTAGTTCTGGTGTTTGCCCACAAGAAAACATTCAACATGTGGAATAAATGTGCAGTCTGTGTGAGTTTGCATTAACAGAATAATTATTGCAGTGTGGTTTTGTTTATTTGCTAGTGCTAGGTTAATAGCATTTTGTCGATAAGTGACTGTAGCAGTGGCACAGGGCTTACTAACAACATCATACAGACTGATGTGAACTTGATTACATGCAGTGTTATGGTAAAACAAAGAAAAGGTTCATGTGTTAAAGTTAATTAATGAATCAGAGACAATGTTAATAGATTTTTGCTCAACATTGTAAACATTTGTTCACTTTGAATCATTATTGATTGTACTAGTTGTCCAAACACATACATATTGTGCACTTTTACGTTTAGTAAATTATCGTGATAATATCGTTAATCGCGATTATTTTGTCACAATAATCGTGAGTGCAAATTTTAATATCGTCCCACGCCTACTTATATATTTGTTTATTGCAATGCTTTGAAGTAATGTTATATCACCACTAGTATATTTTTCAGACCGCTTTTTTAAGGTCTTGGTCTTGTCTTGGACTCAAGCGCATTTATCTTGGTCTCGAGGGTGCTTTGGACTCGGTCTTGTCTTGAACTTGGCCTTGGACTCAGTCTTGTCTGGGACACTGAGACCACTTTTCATTAGCACCACACTCTGCTAAAACTTGCAGCAGGAGCGCAGTGACTTGTCCCAGACACAGTTTGTAAAAAGCCCTGCACAATAAGATCATGTAGACGCTGATAAATGTATAAAGCACAAAGGTGGTCTTGATTTGGTCTCGATGGACTGTGGTGTCTTATTGATTAACCTGATAAGAGCAGCCACAGTTTGCATTCAGTAAAGTTTGTGAATTTATGTGGCGGATTAGGCGCTGTCAGCTTTCAGGCTTCCCATGCACATGACCTATTGAAGCTGCTTTGTCCCGGTGCGCGCAGCGGTGTCGGGACATTCTCTCTGCTTGTGTGTGTGATGCGGTGCGCTCAAAACCCGAGCTGTAACGCGCCACACAACTAGGGCTGTAGTTCTTTAGTCGTTTAGTCGATTAATCGGTCGATGGGGCTTTAGTCGACCAAAATTTGTATTAGTCGACCCAGCCCGAGCCCGCGCACGTCGTGTCCGAACCCGACCGGAACCTGTGCCTAAGCCCGAGCCCGAAGAGAGCCCGCCCCGCCCACTCACTGAACTGTGGCATTTTAATGACAGAAAAAGCTTCTTATGATGTCCAACGTGTTTAATGTAAGTGTGTCTCACCGCTAAACGCACTTCCTCCACTTCTCTCTCTCTCTCTCTTTCTCTCTCTCTCTCTCCCTCTCCTCCGTCCCTCTTGTTCCTTCTTTTCTCCCGAGCGCGCAACGGCGCACTTTCTCTCTGCTTCTTCCTCACGTTTTACTTGATCCGCGGATGAAACGAAAGACGTGCCTTCCCCGTCTTTCGTTCTCCTTTCTCTTTTTCCTTCTTCGCGCTTATTCACAAGTCTTCTCTCTCTCTCTCTCTCTCTTCACTCACTCTCGCGCCGTATAGTTGGCCACTTAAACACTGACTTTTTTAAATCACTGCGGTGGTTTTGTGCTGTGTTCTGACGCGGCTGTCAATCATCCGCGAAGCGCACGTGTTCAGTGCGGCTCTGCGTCTTGGCCCGAACCCGGCCGGCCCACATTTCTCACGTAGTTGTCGGGCCTGCACGGGCTCGGGCCCAGAATCTAAACTCTGCCTTTTTTTTATATAAACACACTGTGTCATATTCATTTTCTGTGTAAATTGTTGTTTTTGCATGAACTCCATTGCACTTTTGCCTTTTTGCGTCAGATAAATTGTCAGATCAAACTATATTTTTTTTTAGCTTCAGAGCTTTAGCCACGCCCCCTTTTTAGTCGACTAATCGGTCGATGGGACATGTCTTTAGTCGACCAAGAATTTCTTTGGTTGACTACAGCCCTACACACAACACATGCGTAGAGACGCAAACACAGAAATGTATGGCGCACGATCGAAATGGAGCCAACAGGCCTCGTGAACGTGCTCCCTCAGAACCGATAAGAGAACCGATAGGGCTGGAGCTTATCGATCCAGTGGACTGTCAAGGCGCAGCACTGAAGTTGTGATGAAACCGGGTCTCGATACCCATCTCTAGCAATAATGATCCAAAATATACTTTATCCTTTTTCTTTCAGCATATTTTTGCTATTTAACCTTCCTGATCACAAAACATTGATTACAGGTTGACTTTAATCAACTTGAATTTCTTGTATATTTGTTTATTGCAATGCTACAAGTTAGAAGTATCATTTTGACTATGGGGTAGTGTAGTAGTCTTTTTAATATCTTGAGTGCATTTGGACTCGGTCTTACTTTGGACTTGTTCTTGTCTTGGACACAGAGACCACATTTCATTAGCTCCATGTTGTGCTAAACTTGCAGCAGGAGTTCGTGGCCCCAGAGCAGTGACATGTCCCAGGCACAGTTTGTAATAATCCCTGCTCAATAAGATCATGTAGACGCTGATAAAGGTGCTGTTGATTTGGAAGAATTTGATCCATATTTTCATAGATTCATTACTTCCAGCTTTAATTGTGAATACGTTTTTCATTTTAGTCCATTCTTATTGTCATAAATCCAGACTTTGTTCATATTTGTAGCTCGTTATGATCTCTTCTCTGATGATTTGCAGCGCTGGGACACATGACCGACAGCGCGACACCTCCATGAGACCGTTTTAGCTCCGGACGTGTAAAACGTTAGCGCCGGGTGTTAGCTGTCGACCCGAATTAGCGTGTGCGCCGCTCGCCTCTGACCTGCGACCTTTGGGGCTGCGGGTCGGGGATGTCCGCTGTCGTCATGTCCCTCCTGAAGTGAAAGTATTCATCCATTTTAACAAGTTTACACACATGTTGAAACAGGTAGACGGTAGATTTCTCTATTAATTAAATTCCAATTGAGAGGCTTAATTTATAGAAACAAAATACTTTTTTAGACTCTTTCATGTCCAAAAAAAGTATAACGTACATTATAATGGTTGACAGTTCTCTTGATGATTAATAGAGGTTCTTTAGGTGACATGACATCATTCTAAATGTTGATGCTGAGAGAGTTAATGGAGAGAAAGAACATTTTCTCTTGTAAGAGTTCAATAAACAGCTAAAACAGGAAAAATAAACTACAGTTTGATACAATTCAACCCCACAAGTCTACTGAGCACTGGGTTTGTAACTGACATGTAAAAAGAGAAATCAAGTCAACAGTTGTAGCAAAGCAGATAAACAACAAGACTTTAGCTTCTCACATTTATCAGACGTTGAAATCACACATAGTTGAACTTATTACCTTTTTCTTCTTAAAAAACATGTTTTTGAGTTTGTTTGTTGCAGTTAAAATGTCCTAAATCATCATCTGTTGTTAGCAGACAAGCCGTTGCCACGACAACAAAGAAATATATTGAAGAAATGCCGCTCATTCTAAATGTTGCTAAGCATTTTTGGAATAAAATGATGTCAGTGCATAACCTCTATTGTGTTCTAAGCAATTAATCGAAAGAATTATTGCTCAACTGATCAATTACCGGGGTGCACGGTAGCAGAGTGGTTAGAGCTCTGGCTTCCCAATAAGGAGGTCGTGGGTTCAACTCCCGGGTCGGACCATCAACATCTCACGATCTCTCTGGGTGGAGTTTGCATGTTCTCCCCGTGTCACCGTGGGTTTTCTCCAGTTTCCTCCCACCTCCAAAGACATGCATGTTTAGGTTAATTGGGCATCACTGTAAATTTCCCTGTGAGTGAATGAGAGAGTGAATGTTTGTCTGTCTAACCCTGCGACAAGTTGGCCACTGTCCAGGGTATTCCCCGCCTAAGGCCCAAAGTCACTGGGATAGGCTCCAGTCACCCGCGACCCCTAACGGGATTAAGCGGTAGAAAAAAAAAAAAATGAATGATCAATTACCAAAATGATCGTTAGCTGCAATGAAAAACACTTTAGATCATCAAGAGAACCACCAACTATTATGTATACAGTATATACTGTATGTTGTACTTTATTTTGGACATAAATGAGTCCAAAAAAAGTATTTTGTTTCTATAAATAAAAGGGCTGTAATTCTTTTGTCGTTTAGTCGTTTAGTCGGTCGATGGAGTCTTGGTCGACCAAAGTTTTATTAGTCGACTAATTATTTTATTTAGATTAAAAGGAATTTGTCTTCAACAGTAACAGAGTCATTAGTCTGATCTGACTTTTTTATATAAACACACTGTTTCCTCTTCATTTTCTGTTTAAACTAGTTTTTGAACGAACTACAAAATATTATTAGTCTTTTTGAGCAAGATTTCTTGAAGAGTTGTCACAAAACTAACATTTCCAACCTGATTTTGATACAAAGAAATAAACTTGATTCTCAATGCCACAATAAGAACTAGAATATCCTTTCAAGATGGTCATTATACAATGTACATTTTCAACACAAAATACTTTGGACACTCTACTTTAGCTTCAGAGCCTTTGCCACGCCCCCTTTTTAGTCGATAGGACATGTTTTAGTCGACCAGGAATTTCTTTGGTCGACTGCAGCCCTATAAATAAGTTTCTCTTTGTGATTTAATTCATTTGGAAGTCTACTGTATTCTTATCATTAAACTTCATCTAATACATGTGTTTGAGCATTTTCTGGGTGGTTTGACATAATATCGTCTGAATATCCTAATGCAGCCATTGTGCTTTAATGAAATTGTATAATTAATTAACAGATTTTGCTGTTTTGTTTTAAGTCCTTGGGAAAACACCAGGGTTCACACGCGTCCTGGAAAACCTGGAAAATCAGGAAAATGATTAGCCCATTTTTTAGTCATGGAAAACACATGGAAAATGAGAAAAGCAGCCAAATGTCATGAAAAATAAAATGTTTTCCTGGAAAATTATTGGGCCCAATAATAAAATGTATACAGTGCGCAAACAAATGAACCAGATTTTTTGCCACGTGCACAGCCAACTTATGTGTAAGCTAGTTAAAAAATAAATAAATAAATAAAATGCCTCTGTACTAATGTAAAACTTACAAAAACTTACATCCAAAATATAATGGGAGAGGACCCTCAGAACCCCTCACATCTCATTTATTGTTTTTTTCAATTGGTTGTTTTAATTGGAAGCATATATTTTTACAAAATAGGCTCAACAGTAGTTTGATTTTAGTTCAACAGCCTGAGGTAAAAAGTGTCAAAAACCTTATTTTATTCTCATGTTTTTCAGCCATGGAACTGTAAATGCATCAGGATGACCAAAATTTACTTAATTTAAAAAAAAATCTCAGGGAGAGAACCCCCAGACCCCCCACTCCTGTTTTTCTCCCTGCATCACTGCCAAAATACTGTAACTGTGATGCTCATGAAACACACTAAAAAGAGGCTATCAAAGTGTACATTTGCAAATTGCTCCTGTCTGACAAGATCCAATTTTGATTGACAACTGGCCATACGACTGTGTTATATCAAATCCTTGTTGCGAATGTCCTGGAAATGTCCTGGAAAACGTTTTTGGGATATGAGTGGGAACCCTGAAACACACATATTTTTTATCAGTGCATGTTCAAATCCTAGTTTAAAACTCGATTATCAGCCGACACTTGTGATACTTCGGCTTCACGTGTTGAGTTTCTTTGCGCCTCTGCCAAAGCCTGTCACTCATCGCTCCTAACGAGTCACATCTGATCGCCTTAAGTCATGTCACCGTTTCTATTTGTGGCTTTTCCTCAGCTGTCCAACGCTCCGCCGCCGCTTGTGTTTATGGTCCGAGGTCTGCGCAGATCAATCATTTTTACAACCCCGGAGGACGGAGAACACGCTACGACCTGCTACGTGCATCTGTTTACTCACATTAGCACTTTACACAAGCTCCAACGTCAGAACTACACTGTAAAAAATATAAGACAGTTTAAAATAAATAAGCAATATACAATTTCTGTTTTATGTTGATTAAACTTGTGTATGTGAGTTGTCTGTTTTTCACTCTGTCTCTTCATTTATCCGTCTCTCTCTTTTTCTCTATTTGTCTCTCCCTCTTCTCTCCCTCTCCCTCTCGCTCTCTTCTCCTTCTCTCTGTTTCATTCTCTTTATTTCTGTTTCTCACTCATTTCTCTCTCTCTTCTCTCTCCTCATCTCTTTTTTCCCTCTGTCTCTTCCCTTTCTTTCTTCTCTCTCTCTCTTTTCCTCTCTTTCTTTATTCTTTTTCTTCTCTCTTTCTTCTCTCTCTTTCATTCTTCTCTCTTTTTCTTCCCTCTCTTTCATTCTTCTCTCTCTTTCGTCTCTCTCTTCTCTCTTTTTCTTCTCTCTCTTTTCTTCTCTCTTTTCTTCTCTCTTTTTCGTCTCTCTCTTTCGTCTCTCTTTTTCTTTTTCTTTCTTCTCTCTCTTCTCTCTCTTCTCTCTTTTTCTTCTCTCTTTTTCTTCTCTCTCTTCTCTCTTTTTCTTCTCTCTCTTTCTTCTCTCTTTTTCTTCTCTCTTTTTCGTCTCTCTCTTTCTTCTCTCTTTTTCTTCTCTCTTTTTCTTCTCTCTCTTTCTTCTCTCTTTCTTCTCTCTTTTTCTTCTCTCTTTCTTCTCTCTTTCTTCTCTCTCTTTCTTCTCTCTCTTTCGTCTCTCTCTTCTCTCTTTTTCTTCCCTCTCTTTCATTCTTCTCTCTCTTCTTCTCTCTCTTTCTTCTCTCTTTTTCTTCTCTCTTTTTCTTCTCCCTCTCTCTTCTCTCTTTTCTTCTCTCTCTTTCTTCTCTCTCTTTCTCTCTCTCTCTCTCTCTCTCTCTCTCTCTCTCTCATAACTTAAAAGTCTAAGTTGAAAATCTATGACTCATATTGTCGATTAATATCAACAAAAAGATTTAAGTTAATTGAACTTATTGTCTTTAGGGTTTTTTACAGTGTATATATATTATATTATATTATTATATTTAATTTCTGTTTAAATCATCAGAAAATGCCGTTTCTTTGGTTCAAGTCCCTAAACAAAGGCCTGTTTGTCGTGTGTCTGCTTCCCATGATCAGATTTCCCACACTGATGCGAGTCCCTGAACGCGGCGTGACTGCGCTGAAACGCTTAAATCAGGTTATGCACAGACGTATTGATCGCAATTGGACTCGACTGTTCGCTCATTACGAGTTTGCGATGGGGGAAGGGCGGTCGAGGCTTATCAGTGCAAACACTAGTCTAGTCTGGTCCAGTTTTAGTAGTGACCCATTCACTTTTGTACAAGAACTGCATTGAAACAAGATTCATTTTAGTTTACATTTAGACATCTGTATTAAATGGTATTGCTCTGTAGAATGTTGTGATATTATGTGAATGCAGCCTATTCACATTTGCTTTTCAGGAAGAACAATAACAATCGTAACAATAACTCTGGAGTTTAAAGTCATAGTTCCCACGCACCTAATTTCAAATTAATAGAAGTAAATGTATTTTAAAATAACTTTTTTGTTGTGTGCAGCCAGAGTTCATACTGCAGCTTGTTGTATAGACTGTTTATTTTCCTATTGTCTTTGAGGTAAACACAATTCATCTGTAGCTAAATCCAGCTGTCAAAATCTGACCAGTGTTGCCAGATTTTCAGAGAGAAACAAGCAAACTCAACCCTTTAAAAAAAGTTAATAAAATATTTAATTATTTAGAACATTGTGAGTTGCTGCAAAACAAGTGTTTGTGTTTTTCTTACATTAATAACGACTTTTATACACGAAAACATGCTACAAATTCATGTTTCCGTTATATACTGTAAATTGATGTATTTCCTTAAATCAAACCTGAAAAATTGCTAAGCTTCATTCCTCTTATGACTTAAAAGCGCAGTCCAAAACAGACTTCATAAAAAGAAGCCCAAAGTTGCTATAAAGACTAAGAGTAAAAGGTTGGAAAAAATAGTCTATGTATTTGAACAAACAGATGCAGCAAATAGAGAAAAGGAAATCCCGATATGACGATTTCACCAAAAAAGCAGACTATAACAGAGATCAGCTCAAAATTCAATTTGTATCACAGTATTGCCCAGGGCTAGTACAGAGGTCATTATTATTATATGGGGGGTCAGGGGGTCGTCCCCCTGGAGATTTTGACAAAAACAGATGCAATTTTAGGTCTTTGTTTAACAATTCCTATATTTCAAATAACTCTTTACTTTAGAACAAATTTAGTTGTTTATTTGACTAGGCTGTGGATTTTTACAACTATAAAGAGATTTTCGGTCGACGTCACTTTCCGCTCTACTCAAGCTTTATGCAGAAAGAACTTCTCTCCATCTGCTTATCTGGGGAAACTTCTTTGAATAAAACAACAAAACAGGACGAGAGCAGCTGTTTGGATCAGGTGTGAACTGGTCTGACAGACGTTTGTGTTTTTCTCTGTGTTTTTCACCTGAATGTAACTTTTAAGGGTCGTAGGTGGAGTTTCATTCACAAATGTTTTAGCAGCAGAACTTCTAGTTACTGACAACGGAGCTTTTTCCACTTGTTTCCACTGTTTGTGTTGCAGCAGCGGCACTTACTACAGGTGGGGTGTGCGCTAGGGGTGTCAAAAAATATCGATTCGGCGATATATCGCGATACTCGATCCCGCGATACTCGAATCGATACTAAAATTCCGTTATCGATTCTTTTGATGACGTCATGCATATTAATGAGGATGCTTTTATATCATTGATTTCAACTGAATTCAATGTCAATAGTGGTTCAAAATGTGCATATTCAGCCAGGACAGTAGAGGGCAGCACTGTCTTTAAGAAGACAATCTAATGTTAACCCTTGGCACACGAATAATTTTGTTTTTTAAGTGTACTTTAATAGTATAGATCTATAAAAACAGAAATAATTATCAATTAATTGCAATTTATAATCGTTTGTGTCAGTATCGGGATTAATCGGGATTAATCGAATCGTGACGTGTGTATCGTGATACGAATCGAATCGCCAGATTCATGGCAATTCACACCCCTAGTGTGCGCGCATCGCCTGTGTTTATAAACAAAAAATGCCTCTGTAGTTTACTGAATAATTGTGTCCAAATCTTGTGTCAGTGGTTCCCAGTGGAGCTTCAGTTCTCTTTGCTCTGTCCTGATCTCTGCAGTGAAGAACAGGCCAGTGAGGGCCCTCCACACTGCAGGTGTTTGCAGATTCTCAAACTGCAGCCTCCAGTTCTGCCCTCTCTCTGCTGTCTGTCACTGTCTGCTGCAGCCTCACAGAGAATGCACAGACTCCTCAAACTACATTTCTACCTAAAACCTTTGTGCTCACTTCTTCTGGACTTACGTGTGTTATGCTGCTAAGTCAGTGTATCTCCGCCGCTGTATTTCCCACTATGGCAGCAGTTTTGCTCATAACTTTGCAAATACCAGACAAATTATCAAAATATCAAAAAGCTTAATCTGTGTAGAACATCGTTATGAACTTTAAATAGTTAACTCTTTCCCTGCCAATGACGGAAATTTCCGTCATAAGCTTTTTTTTACGTGCGGCGATAGAGCGCTCTCTGATGTACGTGTTGAATTCATCAGCATTAAAATAGCATGATGCAGTTTCATATATTCACCACCAGAGTGCAGTATCGCATTAGCACAAGAGCGCAGAGGAAGTCAGGACCGGAAACTCACGTGTTGTTCTATTTACATTACGGAGCGCCGTCTGCTGAGTTTACATGATCATCCGACTCTAAAGGATCGTGTTTCTTTTCAAACGGATTACAGGCAACACATCTTGGACTAAAAACACAGTTGAGTAAGTTTAGAGCAGATATTTGATCTTTAAAATGAAGAAAAGACGATCCTACAGGACTAGGATTCTGAGGAGAACGACATATGTAGCGAGTCTCGAGGACAAAAACTAAACTTTCACTTCTGTGAGCGATCCAAAAGTGTCAGAGTGAGTAAAACTACTGTATTTCTTCATGTTTGAAGGGTTAAATATAATGTTTCCCCCGTGAAAGAGGCTGAATCTGTAAAGAATCGGTATCACAAAGTAAAGTTGCCTCCTCGTCTGTAACTGGTTTAAAGATGAAAAAAGACACTCGTCCTCATTGCTTCATCACGTGAAGCTTGTATTTTTATCCTAAAACATTATTAATGTTAGTAGTTCATTTTCTTTCACCAAAAAAGTTAGAACAGACAAAATAACACCGACATGAAGTTTGATTTAGAAAAAGGACGTTATCTCAGAAGTTTCTCGTCAAACGCTGAAATCTAATGAAAATAAGTAATTTCAAATGCCTATAAAAAGAGAACGGATTAATGTAGAATAACAATTATTTTTTAAATGAAAGTAGACACTTGTAGGTCTCATTTGATGTACAACATGTCATGATTCTAGTTGCACAAGGTTTTTTGTGGAGCTGTGAATATTGCTTAAAATTAGCAAAAAGTCCTGGCAGGGAAGGGGGTCAGAGTGAGAATAGGCTGGCACTGAAAGAGTTAATGACATGAAATGGGAAGAACACAGGACGTAGAAGCTGCTATAGACAAATGCACATGAGTGAGCGAGAAAGAGAGCAGAGTGAAATGAAGCGAAGCAATGGCAGTATAAATTGTAGTTGTCCAGTTTAAAACATTTTACTTCACTGTTGTCTTGAATTTAGTAAAAACTAGTGAGCAGCTTGTCTGAACTATTGTATGAATGAGAAGTGTAAAGTCACGACTGTGGAGTGATAGATTATTCAGGACGAGTGTGAACATGAGGACAGATCCTACACCTTCTCCAAACTGCAGTCTGGTTCAGTTTGTGCACCTGTGTTAATGCTTATTCTCTACAAACACATTCTGCACCGGCCCAGCAGCAGCAGCGTCATGCTCCACTTTCTCTCTCCATTTATCATTGTCACCGATACTTAGTTTAGTTTCCCCGCACAGCTCGAGAACGATCAGGGAGCTCTGCATCTGCTTTTTCTAATAGAGAAAGAGCAAAGACTGAATGTTTTCTGTGCATTTCTCGTGCTTAAATAAAGTGTTAAAGGCAAAACACTGCGTATGATTGAGGAACATGACAAATCTGATGCATAATTTGCGTTGTTCTAGTTCTTCAACCTCCACATAGGAATTACAAGCAGCGGAAACTATAATAAACCACAAATGACAGCCACACATTGACAGAATTGAGTAAAAGCTCCATCTACTGCTCTAAGTAAATGACGCAGGGGAAATATTTACACCAATCTTGTCTGATTGCTGCAGCTGAAGAAATGCATCTGGATGATTAATGGAGTTAAAAACAGAGCACAAGATCTCACAGTCACAACTCCAGCTGAGTCCTGGACTACGAAACTAGATTTAGGTTTTGGCGAAGTAAACCTGGTCTGGCAGTCCCACAAAAGCGGATCACTTTCTGTTGGTGCAGATCTCTAAAGCCGGGAAGTCGATCTCTGCTCCGACGTACGAGTCATTCGTGCACTGTGTCTGGGGCTACGAGCTGCGATAACCTGCTCACGACAAACTCACAACAGCTGATCGTAGTGTCGCTGGAACATCTGCTGACGTAGGCTGACGCGATCAGGAAAAAAAAACAGATCTGAATGAGATTGAGTGACTGATGATGCCAATAATGCAGAGAAAACAGTACAGCTCGTGAGAGTAAAAAGATATATAGGCTAAATAATGATTTCAATGTTTTCTTGGTATTGAGAGATGTGTGTCACAGGTCAGGGCGCACACACTTCTCTGGCTCATACACAGACCAAAAGTTTGGACACACCTTCTCATTCAAAGACTTTTTTTTTTTATTATTTTCATGACTATGAACATTGTAGATTCACACTGAAGATATCCAAACTATGAATTAACACATGTGGAAATATGGTACAGCCAAAAAGTGTGAAACAACTGAAAATATGTCATATTTCTAGGTTCTTTTGCTTTGATTCCTGCTTTACACACTCTCACATTCTCTTGATGAGCTTCAGGAGTTAGTCACCTGAAATACTCTTCCAACAGTCTAGAAGGAGTTCCAGAGATGTTTAGCACTTGTTAGACCTTTTGCCTTTACTCTGCGGTTCAGCTCAAACTAGGGCTGAAACAACTAATCGATTTAATCGATTAAAATCGATTATTAAAATAGTTAAAATAGCTATTAAAATAGCTTTGTAGAGCTCTCCTTCGACTCTCACAAAGAACAGACGAACAGAATCCTTGTGCCTGTTTAGCGGAGCTTTTAATCCCATAATAACAGCCGAGAGTAACCTTCCGGAGGTGGTGTAGGCTATAGCTTAATCTCATAAAGTTACGAGTTTGTTATTTCTCCGCGGGTGAGTCGGCCGCTTTCAGCGCTTTAGACTCGTGGTAATTTTCTAGAAACATCCCGCGCAAAATCTAGCGTCTTTTTGATTTGTCCTTGCTGTTCCACGAGCTGCTCCGTGTGCTTTTTGTAAGGTTTTCTCTGATAAAGTTAAAAGCCGTCCACAGCGTCTCTCTCCTCTCCTCTCACCAAAAAAAGCAGCAGCCAGCAGGCCCCGCCCTTTCCCCTCCGTGTGTGAGTAACCATGACGACGGAGTTTGAGTGACAGGAGTGAGAGACGAACACTCGCAAACTTAAAACTTTTAGATATGAAACAAAACAATCATAATGATGATCTTAACAAGGCCTAATAGATACAAATGCTAATAACAGTAGGCCAGGCCTATGCATTAGATGCAGCAGCAAACACTTATAATTAGTTTTAATATGACTTAAAACAAGTTAATCTCATTGGCTCATTCTTTATAGATGCTTTAAAATATTATGAGCTTATAATAAAAAGCAGCAGTCCAAAGGTCCAAAAAATTGAGATTTTATTTTTTGGCCACATTGCCCTGCCCTATAATAACCACATTAAAAGAAGTAGCTAGATAGCAAAATCTGGTTATTCTACTTTATTTTTGTATTTTCTTTTTATTCAAGAAAAGCCCAGTGTGTTCATTAAGTGCACACAAGTTGTCTTTTGCATAAATACATTTAATAAAATGCAAAACACCTTATATTTATTATTTTGTCATTTTTATCCGATTAATCGATTAATCGATCCAATAATCGACAGATTAATCGATTATCAAAATAATCGTTTGTTGCAGCCCTAGCTCAAACCATCTGGACTGGGTTCAGGTCTGGTGACTGTGGAGGCCAGCTCATCACTCTCCTCCTGGTCATTCATGGTGTTTATATCTTCAGTGTGAATCTACAATGTTCATAGTCATGAAAATAAAGAAGACTCTTTGAATGAGAAAGTGTGTCCAAACTTTTGGTCTGTACTGAACCTCTCACACGGTCTGAGCAGGCTGAACGTATGTGTTTATCGCTTTGTACAGTGTGCGCACCTCTGTCGTGAGCTCTCAGGCTTTTGCGGTTGAATTGCACAGTGTGAATTTGGAGATGTTAAAATAGTACAAAATCACACAGTGTCTTTCCGGCGTAAGACAGCATTCTGCAAACTCATAACCTGCTCTGGACCAGGGTAAGTTCCAGAATAAGTTACTGGACAATCAGAGATTCAGAGAATTCAGGGGTTTGTGAATAGAGTGAGAAGAGAGAGGACAACGGAGAAATGAGGAAATGTGAATATGAGAAAGAATATTCGTTTACTGTAATTTCTGCCCTATTGAGCGCACCTGAATATAAGCCGCACCCACTAGATTTAAGTAAGAAAAATGATAAAGTACATATATAGGCCGCACTTGTTATAATTTTGCTGCATTGCCTTATAAGCCGCATAGTTCAAAGCTCATGAAAAAAGTAGCGTCTTATAGCCCAGAAATTACTGTATATTCATTTTAAAGAGGAGCGATGAATCTTATATGTCAG
>JBBPFD010000149.1:0-15408 GCA_038363315.1 Mugilogobius chulae
TAGCGTTTTGTGTGTTGTTCTCAAGTTTGTTTTAGACTTGGTATTTAGAGACCTGGTTCTAGTCCTGGTTTAAAGTTCGTCGATTTAGCACCCTGCGTGTTTAGACTTGATTTAGTAATGGTTTAGTCCTCGGTTATTAGACCCTGGTTTAGTTCCTGGTTCTTAGTACGCTGAGTATTAGTTCGCAATGGCTCTATGTAACTGCGATCTCTTAGTTCCTGTTGTATAGACTTTAGCTTAGACGTGGATTCTTAAGCTCCCTGAGATTTCAACATTTAGTAGATGCCTTGTTGATATGACCTGGTTTACAGTGCCTGGTTTAAGCTCCTGGTTATCGACGCTGGTATTGGTTATCCTAGGATTTAGTCCTGTTGTTTAGACCAGTTTAGTCCCTGGTTTACGCTTCCTCGGTTTAGTCCTGTTAGATAGACTCATGGACTTGTATACCGGTCTAAGCTCCTGGCTCTTAAGGAACAGTGGTCTTTAAGTCGTGATTTTCGCTGTCCTGTTTTAGAGCAGGTTAGTCTGTTTTTTTGAGACGGCTGGTGATTATGGACAGGTTTATTCCTGTTTTGAACCCCGCTTTAGATCCTGTATTAGATGCCTGGTTTCGAACTAGGATTTAGTCCTGTTAGATCCTGGGATATTATAGACCGTATTATTCAAGAACTTGTTACCTAGAGGTTTTCAGTCACTGTTTAGATCTGGTTGTATTGTGACTGGGTTTAGTCCTGGTTTATATGTTTTATGACTCTCTTCGATCCTGGTGTTAGACTCAGTGTTTAAGATCCTGTTTACGATCACTGGTTTTAGGATATTGTGGTTTTCTAAGACCAGGTTTTCTAAGATTACCTGGTTTTAGGACAAGGTTTATGTCCTGGTTTGTCCCGGTTTAGTCTGTTTGGAAGAGTCCTGGTTTAGTTCCTGCGTTAGACGCTGGTTTAGTCCTGGTTTAGTCTGTTTTAGTCCTGGTTTCGGTCATGTTTAGTCATGGTTTAGTCCCTGCGTGTTAGTCTGGTTTAGACCTGTTAGACTGGTTTTAGTCCTGGTTTGAAGAACCTGGTTTAGTCTGTTTCGTCCTGGTTTAGTCCTGGTTTAGACTGGTTTTAGACCTGGTTTAAGTCCTGTTTAGTCTGTCTTTAGACCTGGTTTAGTCCTGGGTTTAAGATCCTGGTTTAAGACCTGGCTGTTAGTCGCTGGTTTTAGAACCTGGTTTAGACCAGTTATAGTCGTCGGTTTATCTCCGTGGGTGTTGAGACTTGGTTTAGACCTCGGTTTAGTCCTGTTTAGACCTGGTTTTAAAGACTGGGTTTAGTCCTGGTTAGTCCTGGTTTAGACCTGGTTTAGAGCCAGGTTTAGTCGCTGGTTTATCCTGGTTTAGGACCTGGTTTAACCATGGGTCTTAGATCTGGATTTAGACCAGGTATTAGTCCTGGTTAGTCCTTGGTTGTAGTCCTGGTTTAGACTGGTTTTCGTCTGCGTTTAGTCCCCTGGTTTGAGGTCCTTGTTTTAGTGGTTTAGCTCTCGTTTTAGACCTTGGTTTATGACCTGGTTTAGTCTGGTTTTAGTCCTCGGATTTTATAGACTGGTTTAGTCCTGGTTTAGACTGGTTAAGACGCAGGTTTAGGTGCGTGGTTTAAGTCCTGGTTTCGACTTGTTTAGCTGGTTTAGAAATAGGATATATATGATTTTACGACCAGTTTAGGTCCTGGGTTTTATTGACCGGTCTCTAGAATACCTGGCTATTACGTCATGTGCGTTTAGACCTGGTTTCGACGGAGTTTAACGTTTCCTGGTTTAGACAGGTTTAGTCCTGGTTTATCTGGTTTAGACCTGTTTAGTCCTGGTTTAGTCCTGTTGTTAGACCTGTTTTTAGTAGCCTTGTTTAGTGGAGCAATGGTTTGCTCTACGCCTGTATTGAAGTCTGTGAGCTTTAGAGCGTTGTTTAAGATACTCTGGGTTCATGTGCCTGGTTTGGAGACCTAGGATTAGAGCGGTTTAGCCTGGTTTAGTCCTGGTTTAAGACCTGGTATTAGACCTGGTTTAGTCTGGTTTAGACCTGGTTTAGTCCTGGTTTTAGACCCTGGTTTAGAACAGGTTTAGTCCTGGGTTTAGTACTTGGTTTGAAGTCCTGGTTTTATCCTGGTTTTAGAGCCTGGTTTAGAGCCTGGTTTATGTCTGGGTTTAGTCCTGTGTTTTAGACCTGGTTTAGTCCTGGTTTAGTTCCCTGTTTTAGGACCTTGGTTTTAGACAGTATCAGACCTGGTTTGTTTTAGACCTGGTTCTGGTTCAGACCTTCAGACCCGGTTCGACCTGGTCAGACCTGTTCAGACTGGTTAGTCCTGGTTAGTCCTGGTTCAGACCTGGTTTAAGATGAGTTCATGAGGAAGTCTTGGGCTTATAGTTTAGTCTTTCCGGAGCTTCCTTTAGGTCAGTGAACGTGTCTTGTGTTTGTGTTGTGTGTTTTGTTCTTTCCCGAGCGGAGATGAGCTCATGAACATCTCACTCACGTTTCTCAAGACGAGATGAAGATGCTTCAGTTTCAGCTTCAGGGCGGAACCAGACACCTCAGCTGCGCTCTGATTGGCTCTCGCTGATGTAACGCCTCAGCTGCCCTCTTATTGGCTCTCGCTGATGTAACTCTTCACTCTGATTGGCCCGTAGTGAGGTCACAATGATCTAACTCCAACTTTCACATATTTGACCCAAAACTGTGACCTGAAGTTTCACATGACATCACTGTGTTCTGTCGGCCAATCAGATTCCAGCAGGTAAAAGTCACCGTGTTCTGAACATCAATCATTCATTTCTATCGCTTGTTCCCGTTAGAGGTCACAGGTGACTGGAGCCTACCCCAGTGACTTTGGGCCTTAGGCGGGGAACACCCTGGACAGTGGACGACTCATTGCAGAGTTAAACAGACACATTCTCTCTCTCACTCACTCACAGTTTAGCCCAATGAACCTAAACACCCACAGTGACACGGGGAGAACATGCAAACTCACCAGAAAGATCCTGAATGTTGATCTGGTCCGACCGGGAGTCGAACCCACAACTCCAGAGCTCTAACCACTCTGCCACTGAGCAGCTCTTTACAAACATGAAAAACATGAGTCTGGTCTGGTCTGGTCTGGTCTGGTTCAGGAAGGAACAGGTTTAAGTCTGAACCAGGCTCAGGGGAAAAGGCCTAAAGACAAGATAAAGACAAGAGTTTATAAGAGAGAGAGAGAGGAGAAAATGAGTCACAGAGAGAAAGTGTGTGAGTGAAAACACAAGTCTGTGAAATATGAAAACCCCACACATGTGTACAGTATATATGTGTGTATGTGTAGGGGTGTGTATGTACAGTGCGTAGGTGTGTGTGTACATGTACAGTGTATTTGTGTGTGTGTTTTGTTCTTTGTGTGAGACATTCTGATCCTCAGTGAGTTTTCTGTCAGACTCATGTGAGTCTAAAGTCTGAATCTGTTTCAGACAAAATCTAAATGTGACTCTAATAATGCACTGGATTTATACAGCGCTTTTCCAGACGCCCAAAGACGCTTCACATCCCACACTGTAGCCGCAGCTGCCCTGGGGCAGACTGACAGAAGACTGATCACTAAACTCTGTGAGAGCAGGACCGGACCGTTCTTCTTTATATTGATCGATCAATTTTACTTAAACAAAATACAAATGTCTTAAACACGAGTTACACAGACGTCTCTAAAGTCTGACTTTATTAAATGAACTTTGGAGTTTTTGATTTAAAACCACAGAATGGATAATTTGTCTTGATTTCACTCAAAAGCTGCTCGTTCTGTTTAAAAGCTGTTTCCTGTCAGAACAGTTCAGAGAACGGCCATGTTTCAAGATGGACGCCACTAAAGACAGAAACATGAAATCATCTGTTTGTGTTTTTATGAAGGAAACATGTTTGTGCTGCTGATTATGTTTCACACACCTGTTTACATGTTTGTTTGTTTACATGTTTGTTTGTTTGTTTGTTCAGGTGTGTGGTGGTTCTGTTGAATCCTCGGAAGAACAAACAGCAGCACATCTTCAACTCGTCCAGGTACAAACTCTTTTTACACCAGAGTCTGTCTCATATTCATATTTCATAAACTGATGTATTTAAAATGTTTTTCTTGTTGTTTGTTTCAGAAAAGCCGTCACCACTCTGTCCTTCTCTCCAGACGGGAAATATGTGGTCACAGGAGAGGTCAGAGTCTGGTTTTTATCTGTTTAACTGTTACATGTTTATCAGTTTAAACAGGATCAGTGTCAGGCTCAGGGTTTGATCTGTGACTCAAGCCCCGCCCACACATCGCTCCACCCACACACGGCCCCGCCCACACGGCTCCACCCACACACATGCCCCCGCCCACACACTCAGGGAAAACAGACTAGACTAGAATACCGGACTCTATTTGGTTTTGAGGCTGTGTGTTCCACGTTGTGCAGGGAAAACCGGGTTACAGCTCCTCAGGTCGGCCCAGGTTTACATGAGCTTTGGAAAACTGGTTTAAATTGGACTAGGCTAGTTATCTGGTTTTCCTGGCTCCATGTAAACGCTGTGACAATAGAGTTTCTTTAGGTGACATCATTCTAAATGTTCATGCTGAGAGAGTTAATGAGAGAAAGGACATTTTCTCTTGTAAGAGTTCAATAAACAGATAAAACAGGAAAAATAAACTACCACCACAAGTCTACTGACACTGGGTTTGTAACTGACGTAAAAACAGTTGTAGCAAAGCAGATAAACAACAAGACTTTAGCTTTGAAATCACACACAGTTGAACTTGTGACCTTTATGTTTTTGAGTTCGTTTGTTGCAGTTAAAATGTCTAAATCATCAACTGTTGTTACAGACAAGCCGTTGCCACGACAACAATGAAATACACTGAAGAAATGCCTCATTCTAAATGTTGACGAGCAAAATGATGTAGCTGTTAACAGATAACACAATGATTACTTTCATACTTTAATGAAACGACATTGACAGAAGGAACCAACATTTACCTTGTGTTGTAGAACTTCAGACGTCCACTAGGGGGCTGGAACTCTCCTCTTACCACTGATACATTCATAAAAGTTACACAGACAGAATGTATTAAATTCCAGATAAACTCAGGGTTTTAATACAAATATCGGTATCGGCCTGGTCCCAGTATCGGCTCCATCAAACTCTAGATTTACGTCAGAAAATCAGTCTCAAGATGGCCGCCGCAGCTGCCACGGCAACAGGACAGAGTCTCTCTGGTGTTTTACTTTTAATGTGTTTTTAAAAATGTTCACAAGCCGCCTTGTTGGATGTTTGTTTGTTTGTTTGTTTGTTCACAGTGCGGTCACATGCCTGAGTGTTTATAATGTTTACTTGTTTGTTTATTTGTTTGTTTACAGTGCGGTCACATGCCCGCCGTACGCGTCTGGGACGTTACTGAGCGCGCTCAGATGGCCGAGCTTCATGAACACAAATACGGCGTCGCCTGTGTGGCTTTTTCTCCAAACGGAAAATACATCGTCAGCGTCGGATTCCAGCACGACATGACTGTGTGTGTCTGGAACTGGAAGGTAACAGCGCCACCTACTGTCAGAGTCTGTGTGTGTACGAGAGAGAGCGCCACCTACAGGAGCATGTGTGTAACAGCGCCAACTACAGCCCTGTCTGAGTGTGTGAGTGAGAGCGAGTCATCTACTGTCAGAGAGAGAGAGAGACATGACTGTGTGTGTGTGGAACTGGAAGGTAACAGGGCCACCTACTGGAACATCTGTGTATGTACGAGAGAGAGCGCCACCTACAGCGACATGTGTGTAACAGCTCCAACTACAGCTCTGTGTCTGTGTGTGAGAAAGAGTGAGAGACATGACTGTGTGTGTGTGGAACTGGAAGGTAACAGCGCCTCCTACTGTGTGTGTGTGGAACTGGAAGGTAACAGCGCCTCCTACTGTCTGTGTGTGTCTAAAGGCTCTTTCACACCAACACAACCCTCAGTCCCCGTCGTTGGAGCAGCCATCTTTGTTTAGCTTGAATAGGGTTAGTGCTGATAGTCAGGTCTGAAGGGACAGAAGCTTGTTGCCATGGTAATGAGTTTATTTCTGTTGCTAAACGGTCTTAAACTGTTATATTTTTTATCTGAACCTTTAACCAAACCTTTTTCCTAACCTTAGCCATCATCCCTCCGGACCTGACTATCTAGCATTAACCCTTAAATAACAGCCCGTGTTAGCTCCGCCCTGCTACAATGTGATTGGGCCAAAACACCGCCGTTTCAGACTCTCAAACCAATCAGGCGGCTGGAAGGTCAGATGGTTTATCTCGTGTTTGTGATTCACCAATATCTGAGATAAACCATCTGCCTGGTGTGAAAGAGCCTGAAGAGCGCCACCTACTGTCAGTATAACCACTTACTGTCTACGTCTGGAAGTGGAGGGGAACAGTGCCACCTACTGTCAATATGAAGCTAACAGTTTTTGATCATCCTAGTTCCAGAAGTAAATTCTCTGAAACTATAAACATGACAATGAATCAGAAATGATTGATCCACTTTAGAGTCATTCTCCAGTCACTGCAGTGATGCTTTACATTTGTAAGTAAAACACAAACATATGTCTCATTCTGTTCTGACTGTTTAGACGAGAAAGACTTTTAGTTCTGAAGCTTGTATGAACAGTTTTGAGAAAGAGATGAGCTTGTGATATTGAGCTGTAATGTTCTACAGAAATGTTAAATCTTTTGTCCAAATGATTTTAAAGATGTAAAAATAACTAAGCCAAACCAATGGAGAACAGCTTTAGTGTAGTATACGTATATTTATGTTCTGTTAGCTGGACTTCTGCCACAGTGAGAAAACATCTAACATTCTGACTGTCAGAGTCACACAAGACCAAAGGGACCATGAGTTTTGGAGGCGACGACGATTCACAGACAAAGACGTCTGGTTCTGACTCATATCTAAAGTGTTTGGAAGAGAAATGTGCTTTTGCTGGTGATCTGTGATGTTTTGACCAAATGATCTGCAGTTTTGAGAATGTCATCTCAGTTTCAAGAAATGAGCCAAACCTATAGAAAAAAACTGTAATCTGTGACGTTTTTGAGTTGAAACAGTTTTTCTCAGCTTCATGAGTCAAACTCAAAGTGTCTCAGTAACGACGTTAGAATAATAAAGTTAATAAAGTTACAGTAAATCTGATCTTTAAACCTCTGAGTCTGAGTGAAGGTTTATTTATGGAACATTTAAAGTTTGAGTTTAAACATGGAGCTGGTCGTGTGACTGAACAGTTTCTCCTCAGAGTCTCAAATATAATCCGACTGTTTTATTCTTCTGCAGCAGAGTTTCTCAAACAGAGGTCCTGCAGCTGCTTCTGTTTTAATTAAAGCTTCTGTCGTTTAGTCTCAGTCTGACCTGGAACAGTTTAGACCTGGAACAGTTTAGACCTGGAACAGTTTAGACCTGGAACAGTCCAGTTTAGACCTGGAACAGTCCGGTTTAGACCTGGAACAGTCCGGTTTAGACCTGGAACAGTCCAGTTTAGACCTGGAACAGTCCAGTTTAGATCCAGACGTTTGAGAAGCTGCTCCAGAGGAAAGTTTGATTTGATTTTTATATTTTACTGGAGCTGGTTTATCGTATTTGTTTTATTTTCCAGAAAAACGTGGTGGTGGTGGTAGTACTAGTTGTTGTTGTTGTTGTTGTTGTTGTTGTTTAATAATGTTTTTTTCTCTTCTCTTTCAGAAAAACGTGGTGGTGGCTGCTGCTGCTGTTGTTGTAGTTGTTGTTGTTGTTTAATAATGTTTATTTTCTCTTGTTTTTCAGAAAAACGTGGTGGTGGCGGCGAACAAAGTCTCCAGTAAAGTCTGTGCTGTGTCTTTCTCGGCCGATAGTTCTTATTTTGTGACGTCAGGAAACCGACACGTCAAGTTCTGGTACCTGGACCATAACAAGACCAACAAGGTAAATATAATATAAGACACAAACACACTAATCTCTAATAATCCTTTTGTTATAAAAACACATTTACAAACACAAAACTCTTCAGATCAATAACATGAGGGACTTTCACTTGAATAAGATCAATCTGACATTTAGATTCTAAACCATAAAACAATATAATATAATACTTGGCCCAGTATCGGTATCGGCCGATCTTCAGAGCCGATACTGAGGGTTTTAATGTCTAAATACTGATTTCTGACGGTTCAGAGTGATCGATAAGAAGTATTGATCCAGTCGTTTATCAGGAACAACAAACACCACAGATTGAACATTTTTAAATCAAAGATATTTTGATCTTGAAGATAAATCTGGTCTTTATAATCTGCATAATCCATCCAGTGTCCAAAGTGTGGCCTGTGGGCTGAATCAGGCCGTCTGAGGAGCTGCTGAGGGTTCATAGGAACTTTGGTGTTAAAAGACAAAAGACACAAACATTATTATAAAACTATTCTTATTAAAATCAGTTTAATCATTATCTTTACAAAACATTTCAGATGCAGCAAAAAACTCTGTCAGGTGAATATGAGAAGATCTGCTTTGGGGAAATTCCAGTGTTGCATCGCACAGTTTAAAAACAGCAGAGAAAATAGAAACATGTAAACAAACAAAATCATTTATAGAAAAATATATAAACAGTTAGAATAGTTTAAAAACTCATATTTACAGTAAGTGTGTGTTATGGCAGAACATAAAGTGGCCAGGGTTCAAATCTGTCTCATGTTGTTTGTTTGTTTGTTTGTTTACTCTCAGGTAAACGCGACAGTCCCTCTGCTCGGGCGCTCCGGTCTCCTGGGCGAGCTCAGGACTCACCCCCAATTTACACCAAAGCTGCAGCAGCGCGTAACTGCAGCAGCACGTCATACGGCCGTCATACGCGCAGGAGTCGCTCATAATGGAATCAAGTCTGATTTGGTTCTGACCATTTACACCAGAAGTGTGAGACGCTCGTCTGACGGACGTCAATACGCTACGCATCATTCAAATTAGCTCAGACTTCTAATTTACCAGCGTCAGCGGCGCGTCTCCCGGGCTTTTTAGCAGGAAAAACACAGGAAAAAGCTGCACAGAGACAAAATAAAGTTCCAATGCCCTTTCAAAATACGTCAACTACAAAGATTACAACCACTAAAACAACATGTACCGAGTCCAGAAGCTCCGTGAACGACTGTTAACATTACAAACTTTCTGATTTCTTTAAATCTCGTCCTTATGAGACTCTTTTCTCCATGAATACGAGTTGGACTGTTATAAACCACACATCATTTTACAGCTGAACTTGTAACGAACGTGTTTGTGAAAACAACGCTGTTCTCTATGTTGTCAATCGATTTATATGAGCCGTTTTAGTCCTACCTGCTTCTGCTTTCCTCCACTACTCTCCCCCGGCTGCTCTCGGTGCTGCGCTGCCTGTTGGGGTGCTAAGGCGCGTGCACGTGGAGGAGAGAGCAGGCGAGAGAAATCCTACACTATCAATTGCGAGACGAGATGAAAAATTGAAGAAAAATTAAGGTTCTTAGTACAACGTGAAGTAGGCAAAAAAAAACTGATGTAAAATATACAAATGCAGCAGCCGCGGCTTGTTAATGAACACCGCACCTCTGATTCACAGTTTTAGGCTCTTCCTCGTTCATAATATGGAGCAGTTTTTTGGTTTATTCATGTGTGTAGAAGCTCAGGCTCGCGTTATTGGAGCAGCACTGACGCGTCTGGTGGAGATTGAAGCTTTTGAAAATATGCGCGTATGACGTACTGCTGCAGCTCCTGGTGTAAACTCCCAGTAACTGTTTCTCAGACGTGGCCTGTGTCTCTCTCTCTGTCTCTGTCTCTCTGGTGTTGTTGCTGTTGTTTACTGTTGTTTGTTTGTTTGTTTGTTGTCAGGTAAACGCCACAGTCCCTCTGCTCGGTCGCTCCGGTCTCCTGGGCGAGCTCAGGACTAACTGTTTCTCAGACGTGGCGTGCGGTCGAGGGAAACGTTCTTCTTCCACCTTCTGCATCACGTCCTCAGGTTTACTGTGTGAGTTCAACGACCGACGGCTCCTGGACAAGTGGGTGGAGCTACGGGTGAGTCACGTGACCTGGAGCACGTCACATGACCCAGAACACGTCACACGTCACATGATGAACCCTGAGTTTAGTCTGACAGGTTGTGGTGATGAGTGTTTGTTTCTCTGGTGTAAAAGTCAAACTGTCCATGTGTTTTGTTCTGATGCAGAGACTGGACGTCGCTGCTGTAAGTCCCGCCTCCTCTTCCTAAGCCCCGCTCCTCTTAAGTCCCGCCTCCTCACAAGTCCGCCTCTTCCTGTTCCTTTCACCGTCGCAGCCTCATGTTTTGATTTCTACTCGACACGTTTGGTTCTTGTTTTGCGGTCGCTGTGAGCTCAGAGACACTGAAACAGCAGAGTCTCTGTGCTCACAGCTGATTGGCTGAAGCCCGGCGCTGCTCTCACCTCATTGGTCCGTTTCACTCACGTCGTCATCAGCAACAAATCAGCTTTGATCCAACTTTAGTTTTTTCTTTCACAGTTTTTACAGAAAACGTAGTTTCTGTTTGGAATGTCGTCAGTGTTTGTGCATGAGAACGTTTATTATTTATCACTTTTATAAATCTGTGTTTTTAAGAAGATTCATATTGATCGGTTCTATTGATCCACGATGCATTGATTATGTGGGAAAGTGCATTTGTTTCACTCGGACATCACAGTGTTTCCTACAGGCTCCAGTCTCTCTCTCTCTCTCTGCTATAGACCTGGTCCTGGTCCAGTCCTGGTCCTGGTCCAGTCTCTCTCTCTGCTGTAGACCTGGTCCTGGTCCAGTCTCGGTCCTGGTCCTGGTCCTAACCCGGTCTCTCTCTGTCTGTCTCTCAGGCGTCCCAGGCCACGTGTCTGTGTGTGACTGAAGACTTTATCTCCTGTGTTTGTCTGTTTTAGATCTGTCTCTCTCTCTCTCTCTGTGTCTCGGTCCTAGTCCTGGTCTAGTCCTGGTCCTGGTCTAAACCCGGTCTCTGTCTCTGTCTCTCTCTCAGGCGTCCCAGGCCACGTGTCTGTGTGTGACTGAAGACTTTATCTTCTGTGTTTTGTCTCAGTTGTTTTAGATCTCTCTCTGTCTCTGTGTCTCAGTCCTGGTCTAGTCCTGGTCCTGGTCTAGTCCTGGTCTTAAACCCGGTCTCTCTCTCTGTCTCTGTCCAGGCGTCCCAGGCCACGTGTCTGTGTGTGACTGAAGACTTTATCTTCTGTGGATGTTCAGATGGAACCGTCAGAGCCTTTAGTCCCTTTAACCTGGAGTTTCTCTGCACTTTACCCAGACCTCACACGCTCGGCACGGACGTGGAGAACATGACTAAAGCCAGGTAAACAACAACAATAAACAACAATAAACAACAACACAACATGACCCAGACCTCACCAGCTCGGCACGGACGTGGAGAACATGACTAAAGCAAGGTAAACAACAACAATAAACAACAATAAACAACAACACAACATGACCCAGACCTCACCAGCTCGGCACGGACGTGGAGAACATGACTAAAGCAAGGTAAACAACAACAATAAACAACAACACAACATGACCCCGACCTCATCAGCTCGGGACGGACGTGGAAAACATGACTAAAGCAAGGTAAACAACAACAATAAACAACACAAACAAACACAGACCTCACACGCTCGGGACAGACGTGGAGAACATGACTAAAGCCAGGTAAACAACTACAATAAACAACAACAAACAACAACACAACATGACCCAGACCTCACCAGCTCGGCACGGACGTGGAGAATATGACTAAAGCAAGGTAAATAAACAAACAAACAACAGGTAAACAACACCAACATGACCCAGACCTCACACGCTCGGACCGACGTGGAGAACATGACTAAAGCCAGGTAAACAACAACAATAAACAACAACAAACAAACACAGACCACACCAGCTCGGGACGGACGTGGAGAACATGACTAAAGCCAGGTAAACAAACAAACAAACAACAGGTAAACAACAACACAACATGACCAGACCTCACACGCTCGGGACGGACGTGGAGAACATGACTAAAGCCAGGTAAACAACAACAATAAACAACAATAAACAACAACACAACATGACCCAGACCTCACCAGCTCGGCACGGACGTGGAGAACATGACTAAAGCAAGGTAAACAACAACAATAAACAACAATAAACAACAACACAACATGACCCAGACCTCACCAGCTCGGGACGGACGTGGAGAACATGACTAAAGCAAGGTAAACAACAACAATAAACAACAACACAACATGACCCCGACCTCATCAGCTCGGGACGGACGTGGAAAACATGACTAAAGCAAGGTAAACAACAACAATAAACAACAACAAACAAACACAGACCTCACACGCTCGGGACAGACGTGGAGAACATGACTAAAGCCAGGTAAACAACTACAATAACAACAACAAACAACAACACAACATGACCCAGACCTCACCAGCTCGGCACGGACGTGGAGAATATGACTAAAGCAAGGTAAATAAACAAACAAACAACAGGTAAACAACAACACAACATGACCCAGACCTCACACGCTCGGGACCGACGTGGAGAACATGACTAAAGCCAGGTAACAACAACAATAAACAACAACAACAAACACAGACCACACCAGCTCGGGACGGACGTGGAGAACATGACTAAAGCCAGGTAACAAACAAACAAACAACAGGTAAACAACAACACAACATGACCCAGACCTCACACGCTCGGGACGGACGTGGAGAACATGACTAAAGCCAGGTAAACAACAACAATAAACAACAACAAACAAACACAGACCTCATCAGCTCGGCACGGACGTGGAGAACATGACTAAAGCCAGGTAAACAAACAAACAAACAACAGGTAAACAGGACTGAAGCGACGCTCAGCTCAGTAAAGTGTCTGAGAAGCAGCGCTGGACTCACAGTTTGGGATTTAGACTTTATAAAAAACTAGACTTCTATTAAACTAAAAAAAGAATACTTGGTCAACTATATAAACGATTTTCCATCGACTGTTTAATCGACCGAAAAGAGGCACGGCAGAAATTCTAAAACACAGACTAGACCTTTCATTTGTTCAAAATCTTCTGCTAATTCACAATTGTTTGTTGCTTTTCAGAATAATTCCTTCAAATCTTAATAAAAAACATTAGTCGACTAATAAAAGTTTAAACAAACTCCGTGTTGGCCATGTTATAGTCGACTAAAGTCAGTGCTTCTCACATCATTAAGGACCAGAGCCCTGTACTATGAAGCTAGATTTGGGGTTTAGCGAGGTAAGTTCTGGGTTAAACCTGGTCTGGTCCTACGAAACTGGATCACTTCCTATCGGGTTAGATCTCTATGGCAACATGCAGCAAACTCATAACCTGCTCCGGACCAGGATAAGTTCTGAATAAGTTAAAAAGACGAAAGAGAGAGAGAGGAGAGAGAGGAGAAATGTGAAAGTTTCGGCGTTTTCTTTTATATCAATGCGATGCTCACGACACGTAACCTATTTATTAAGAGCAGGATGAGATCTTAACAGTGACTGAAGAATCCCGTTTAATCTGTGATGATTAATAAACTCTTTCATTGTCAAGAAATAATGAACGACTGCACTTTGTCACATTTGGCTGTGGATTTTTACGCATCACTTTGACTCAGATAAAGGACACAGCTCATTCAGACTAAACGGTCGATCTATTAAATGTTTCATGTCTGCACATTTGTAGTCTGTTATATCGATGCAGGACATTTAAATGAACTCTGCAGCGTAACTGTGTCTGTGATTGGTTGATTAAGCTCAGACTCATTTGAAGCTGCAGCGTGTTTCCTTCGTATATTTGCTTCATGATTGACGTTTCCTCACGTTTGAAGTCCGCAACTCAGGTGTTCTGATTGGTCAGTTTGCGTTAACCCCGCCTCTGCTCCGTGACACGACTTCATAAAGAAAATCCAGGGTTAACAGATCCAGTTGTGAACTCGTTTCGTAGGACAGTTTATCGAGAGAGGCTCATGTCTGGTTTAGTCAACCCGGGTTAGAGAAACTTATAAAGGATAAGTTCAGCCACGTTCGTAGTACAGGCCTCAGGTCTGATACAGTTGGTCAAATCTAATATTATATTTACATAATAACAAGACAAAATACTTTTTATTCCACATAAATACGTTTCTGTAGGTTTATGATCTTGTGAGTTTGTTGTGGATTTTAAAGCAGAGCTAGAGCGCCCCCTACAGTTCTCTTCTGCAAACACCAGGATCAAACCTACTGTACATCCCCTTTTTTCCTTAGTTAAGAATGTTTTTATGAATGTTTTGATTTTCAAACAACACAAAGAAAAGCACAATAAAAACCAAAGTCAGATCTGCTTTAAAAGATAAATATCGGTATCTGCTCATCTCCTTGTCCCACCTTCTCCTCTCAGTCTGCTTCTTTACAGCGACTTACGGCTTGTTTCTTTGTAAAGTTGCTTGAGTATTTGCGGTTGGAGGTGACTTTTTTAAGTCTCGCTCCTGGGCTGCGCTTTTGCGTTCTGAAAGGGATGATTTTTGGTCCTTTATGACTGAAACATGGATTGTTTTAGTCATATTTTCATGTTTAGAAGCTGTTTTTAATGTTATAAATGCCATTAACCAAGACAATGAACTCTTGTTTTGGAACGTTATGAAAAAGCAGATGTTTTATTCACCTCAAAGACGACATGAGAATAAAAAAAAACTACAAGAATCGTGATAGAATGGAGCCACGACACCAGTGTTTGTGTTTGTGTCTGGGCTCAGTGTCTGAAGAGTCTGAACATCAGGAGCAGGACGGTTCACACGCAGCAGACGCAGGGTTAGATTTAGACTTTACTCACAAACAACTCACTCTGTGTCTGACTCTGAGTGTGTGTGTGTGTGTGTCTGCAGCAGAAGTGTGTGTGTAAGACTCTGAGCTATTTTTAGGGCTTTTCCAGGAAATAAACAAACGACTGAAGGAAAAACCCAAACACACGAGACTCAGACAGTCCTGTAGGAACCAGAGTCACATGACCAGAGTTTATTTCACTGAGTCACTGCTGCAGCTTTAATAAACTAAAACACTAGTATCAGAGTCAGAGTTTATTCTGAACAAATCTGAATCAAATTTATCATCCTGTGAGCTGGATTCTTCCATATTTTACATACTTCATAAAACTCTGCTCCCTTCTCTTCCACAGTCAGCTCTTCTCCCTCCTCCGCTCATCTCCCCTCTCTCCTCTCTCTCTCGTCCTCCTCTCTCTCTCACTCCCTCTCTCTCTCTCCTTCTTCTTCCCTCCTCTCGCTCTCATCCCTCTTTCTCTCATCCCCTCCTCTCTCTCTCCCCCTCTCTCTCTCTCTCTCTCTCTCTCTCCTCTCATCTCCCTCTCTCTCTCTTCCTCTCCTCTCTCTCATCTTGCCTCTCTCTCAATGTC
>JBBPFD010000149.1:23539-58539 GCA_038363315.1 Mugilogobius chulae
TCTCCCCGTGTCACCGTGGGTTTCTCCGGTTTCCTCCAAAAACATGTATGTTTAGGTTAATTGGCATCACTGTGACTGAATGAGAGAGTGAATGTTTGTCTGTCTAACTCTGCGACGAGTTGGCCACTGTCAGGGTGTTCCCCGCCTAAGGCCCAAAGTCACTGGGATAGGCTCAGTCACCCCGACCCCTAACGGGATTAAGCGGTAGAAAATGAATGAAAACTCCTTTTATTTTTTATTTGTAAAATACTAAGATCATAAAACAATAAAATAACTTATAAGACGACACAGCTTCAGAATCCAGACACATTTTGTGTTAAAATCACTTTGCCAAACTCTGATTTCTACAGTCTCATGATGTTCTTATTTAGTTCTAGTTGTCCGTTTGGTTGTTGGAAACAGGTTAAAAAGCCGTTTCTTCCTTTCAGACCCGTTTGTGTAACTTTTATAATCATTTAGACCACAGGTGTCAAACTCAAATGGTGGTGGGGCCAATTCGATCAGAGGGCCCATTTTTAAAATGTAGGTCCCTCTGAGTTAAATTCAAATAGGACAACAGGGCTGTATAAAGCTAATATAACACATTTACAGTATATCCAGAATTGTATTGTGTCACATTACATTATGTTGTACATACTTTCATTGCAACAAAACTTTGGACAGATTGTTGCTTTTTGCTGAATTCCAATGCATATTACATATAATAGTCACATCTCAGCAATATAAGGGGCCACTATCAATAATAATCTGAAATCATGCTCAGGGGCCACATGATATCTTCTGAGGGGCCGAATTTGGCCCTGGGCCTGAGTTTGACACCCCTGATTTAGACCTAACGAGACTCTGCTGTTCTGAGCTGTTTTTCTTTTCTTCTCACTAAACTCTGAGGCCCAGAGCTGCTTTTATCTCGTCCTGTTGTGTTTTTAAATAAATAAAAGTTTAAAGTTCTGACCTGTGATGTCATCGTGTTTCAGCCAATGAGGCGGGACTTCGGATGATCAGCTGTGGAGCCGACAAAAGTGTTTACTTCAGGACGGCTTTCAAGGTACTTTTACTACAGATACTTAGACCTGGTTTAGACCTGGTTTAGACCTGGTTTAGACCTGGTTTAGTCCTGTTTTAGTCCTAGTTTAGTCCTAGTTTAGTCCTGTTTTAGTCCTAGTTTAGACCTGGTTTAGTCCTGGTTTAGACCTGGTTTAGACTGGTTTAGACCTGGTTTAGTCCTAGTTTAGTCCTGTTTTAGTCCTAGTTTAGTCCTGGTTTAGTCCTGGTTCAGACCTGGTTTAGACCTGGTTTAGACCTGGTTTAGACCTGGTTTAGACCTGGTTTAGTCCTAGTTTAGTCCTGTTTTAGTCCTAGTTTAGACCTGGTTTAGTCCTGGTTTAGTCCTGGTTTAGACCTGTTTTAGTCCTGGTTTAGTCCTGGTTTAGACCTGTTTTAGTCCTAGTTTAGTCCTGTTTTAGTCCTAGTTTAGACCTGGTTTAGTCCTGGTTTAGTCCTGGTTTAGACCTGTTTTAGTCCTAGTTTGACCTGGTTTAGTCCTAGTTTAGTCCTGGTTTAATCCTGGTTTAGACCTGTTTTAGTCCTAGTTTAGTCCTGTTTTAGTCCTAGTTTAGTCCTAGTTTAGACCTGGTTTAGTCCTAGTTTAGTCCTGGTTTAATCCTGGTTTAGACCTGTTTAGTCTAGTTTAGTCCTGTTTTAGTCCTGTTTTAGTCCTAGTTTAGACCTGGTTTAGTCCTGGTTTAGTCCTGGTTCAGACCTGGTTTAGACCTGGTTTAGACCTGGTTTAGACCTGGTTTAGTCCTAGTTTAGTCCTGTTTTAGTCTAGTTTAGACCTGGTTTAGTCCTGGTTTAGTCCTGGTTTAGACCTGTTTTAGTCCTGGTTTAGTCCTGGTTTAGACCTGTTTTAGTCTAGTTTAGTCCTGTTTTAGTCCTAGTTTAGACCTGGTTTAGTCCTGGTTTAGTCCTGGTTTAGACCTGTTTTAGTCCTGGTTTAGTCCTGGTTTAGACCTGTTTTAGTCCTAGTTTAGACCTGGTTTAGTCCTAGTTTAGACCTGGTTTAGTCCTGGTTTAGACCTGGTTTAGTCCTAGTTTAGACCTGGTTTAGTCCTGGTTTAGACCTGGTTTAGTCCTGGTTTAGACCTGGTTTAGTCCTGGTTTAGTCCTGGTTCAGACCTGGTTCAGACCTGGTTCAGACCTGGTTTAGTCCTGGTTCAGACCTGGTTTAGACCTGGTTTAGACCTGGTTTAGACCTGGTTTAGTCCTAGTTTAGTCCTGTTTTAGTCCTAGTTTAGACCTGGTTTAGTCCTGGTTTAGTCTGGTTTAGTCCTGGTTTTGCCTGTTTTAGTCCTAGTTTAGTCCTGTTTTAGTCCTAGTTTAGACCTGGTTTAGTCCTGGTTTAGTCCTGGTTTAGACCTGTTTTAGTCCTGGTTTAGTCTGGTTTAGACCTGTTTTAGTCCTAGTTTAGACCTGTTTTAGTCCTAGTTTAGACCTGGTTTAGTCCTGGTTTAGACTGGTTTAGTCCTGGTTTAGACCTGGTTTAGTCCTGGTTTAGACCTGGTTTAGTCCTGGGTTTAGTCCTGGTTCAGACCTGGTTCAGACCTGGTTTCAGACCTGGTTTAGTCCTGGTTCAGACCTGGTTTAGACCTGGTTCAGACCTGGTTTGTTTCTCTCAGACAGAGGAGGGGCTGAGGTTCACTCGGACTCATCACGTCGTCAGAAAAACGACTCTTTACGACATGGACGTCGAACCAACGAGAAATACGCCGCTGTCGGCTGTCAGGACCCGAAGTATACGGTAAAGTACTCTTCAAATACTGTTAAAATACTGTAAAAGTACTGTAAATAATACTGTTAAATACTGTCAGGACCGAAGTATACGGTAAGTACTGTAAAATACGGTAAAATACTGTTAAATATTGTCAGGACTGGAGTTAAGTAAATGTAAGTCAAAGTCAAAGTCATCTTTATTGTCCCACTGGGGAAATTGGTTTTGCAGCATCTCACAAAACATATAAAACACAGTCGACAAACAAACAGACACAGCAGATTCAATAAGCACACACAGGGAGGGATGTCACAGTATAAAGAGAAAAAGAATACAGATATGTATACTCATATTCTCTAAAGTGCTAAGAATCATTAAGGTGCTTCACAGCAGTTGGAATAAATGTAGTTCCCAACCTCTTTGTCCTACAACCAGGAACTCTATAGCGCCGCCCAGAGGGCATAAGTTCAAACTGCGACCTGAGAGGATGGTCCTGAGAACCAATTATGGCACAAGCCCTGGTCTCCACCCGTTTTCCTGCACAGATCTGAGCTGAGTCTGCTGAATCCCTGAGATCCTACCGGCCACTTTGACCAGATTTCCAAGTCGATTTTTATTTGTGAGAAAAAGGCTACTGGTCGACGAGCTCAATGTCTGTGTCTTTAATGACTGTGATGGTGGGAAGTGGAGGGGCCCTTCGGAAGTCTATCACCATATCTTTGGTTTTTGAGACGTTAAGATGTAAGAAGGAGCCATCACACCACTCCACAAAGTCACTGAGGACTGGCCCATGATCCTGCTCATCCTCCGACAGCAGACTCAAGATAACAGAGTCATCAGCGAACTTCAGGATGTGTCTGTCCTGATGTGAGCTTCGACACTGATTTGTGTAAAGGATATACAGGAGGGGAGACAGGCAACAACCCTGAGGAGAACCAACAGATGTAATTGTAGCCTCAGACATCGTACTGTTAGTCCTGACACACTGGGATCTCCCGGTTCAAAAATCTAATATCCAGCCAACCAAATTTAAATCCAGATTAAATCAGAGACCAGTCTGTCAACTAACAAAAATGGCTGGATAGTGTTAAAAGCAGAAGTAAAATCAACAAATAAAAGTCTTACATGAGTCTTAGCCCTGTCCAAATGGCAACAAATAAAGTGCAATAGTGTAATCACAGCATCCTCCACGCCCCTGCCTGACCTGTAAGCGAACTACAGAGGGTCTAACTTGTCCTCCACCTGCAGCAGGACAGCCTCCTTAATCATTTTTTCAAAGCTTTTCATAACCAATGAGGTCAAGGCAACAGGTCGAAGTCATTTAAGGTTTTAGGAGCACTGCACTTTGCTAAAGGTACGATTGTGGACTGCTTCCAAAGTTTAGGGACTCTCCGTTGTGACAAAGACAGATTAAAAATATACTGAAAAATGTCACATAATTGGTCAGCACATGTTTTTAGTAAAAGCCCACTAATGTTGTCAGGCCCTGGAGACTTTGACTTGGTGTGCTTAAACATTTTTGCAACAGTGCTGCAAAGTGGCCTTGATTTTAATGGACTCAACTTGGACCTGGACATGGACATGGACCTGGACTTGGACCTGGACTTAGACCTGGACTTGGACTCAGACTTGGACCTGAGACTCACAGAACAATGACCTGGTCCCAGCTCTGTGAAAACTCCTTGTGTGTTTAGTCCTAACTGTTGTTTTTCAGGATCTTTCCAGATGTCTCTCTCAGACTCAGACTTAGACCTGGACTTGGACCTGGACTTGACTTGATCCCAGCTCTGTAAAACACTTCCTCTGATGGTCAAACTCATAAATGTTGTTTTTTCAGGATCTTTAACGTCAGTAACGGGAAACAGAAGAAGATGTTCGAGGTTCTCAGGGAGAAGACGGAACGCTCATAAAGGTCTCAACCTCAAACTTCTCCTCTCTCCTCCTCTTGTCTTCTCTCTGGACTATTCTTTATCTCCGCCTCCTTTTGTCTCCTTTTCTTTCCCTTTCCCTCTCCTCTCCTGACTCTTTTTCCTCTTTTCCTCTCCTCTCTTGTTGTCCTCTGACTCTGATCTCTGGTCTGCTCTCTCCTTCTCTTCCTTCTCTCCTTCTCTCTCTCTCTCTCTCTCTCTCTCTCTCTCTTCTCCTCTCTTCTAACTTCTTCTTCTCTTCCTCCTGGTCCCAGGTCCAGATCGATCCGTCCGGACTCTACATCGCCACCTCCTGTTCAGACAAGAACATCAGCATCTTCGACTTTTCCACCGGAGAATGTGTGGCCTCCATGTTTGGTCACTCAGGTTAGTACTGCACTCTGACCCTGACCCAGAGCTGACCCTGACCCCAGCGCTGACCCCTGACCCCAGCGCTGACCCCTGACCCCAGTGCATTTGAATCCAGTTTAAAGTTAGATTTGAGGGTAATGTACGATGTTATTAAGAGGAAACACTAGCTCCGCCCACCACCTGGACTTATGACATCACCACAGTTTGATTGGTTTGATCAGGTTCCATTGATCTGGTAAACTTCGTGGAAGACTCTGGGAAAAGGGCATAAGTAGCTTTGATTACGTTCCTGTTTAGCTGAAGAAAACATGATTCAAATAAATGTTTCTGTTAATAATAATACATTTGTACATCGTCCTAAAGCATTCGTACATTATCACCCTTTTATGTCGTTTGAAACTGGAATCAAAAGCACTGAATTTAAAGTTATGTCGTAACTGGATCAAGTTTAAAACATTGTCATTTGTTTTGTACTTTTGAAATCTGAGAAATTAGTCTATTTAAGTCTTAATAAGTGAATGAAAAAATTGTACAAGGTCATAGAAATGCTGAGAACTGTTTTGGAAAAGTTAAATTAAAGTCTGTGTGAGCTCTGAATATAACCGGCCCCAGCGCTGACCCCTGAGGAACACCACAGAGTCACATGTTGGGTCACTCTGGTTTGTAAACACCTCTGAACAAGGCATAAGTTGGTTTTATTTATAAAAAACACGTGGACGCTCTTATTCACGGTAAAGTATTGACAGAAACACAAGTAAAGTTTGTTGTTACGAGGGAAACACTGGCTCTGTTCTCCATCTGGACATGACATCATCAGTTTTGTTTGTTCGGGTTTCATTGATCTGGTGAACAGAAGCGGCCCCAGCGCTGACCCCTGAGGAACGCCACTGTTATGTTAACTTTGTGTTTTAGTCGTTGATGTTTTTAACGTTTGTGTTTCAGAGATCGTTCATGTTTGTAACGTTTGTGTTTCAGAGATCGTCACAGGTCTGAAGTTCAGCTCCGACTGTCGCCACCTACTGTCAGCGTCTGGAGACAGGTACGGCGCCACCTACAGACCACAGACTATAAACTACAACTACAACCTACAACCTACAGACTACAACTATCACTACAGCGCCACTACAGACCACAGACTATAAACTACAGACTAAACTATAACTATTACAAGTATTTTATAAGACCCGGTTCATGACAAAGTGACTTTTTATTACATCACATTTGGTAAATAATTAACCTTGAACATTTAGATTTATCGATAAGAAAATATTTTACAGTTTAAATCAAATCAACAAAAAGTTTCAGAAACCCCCCCTCCCTTCTATCTCTCCCTCCCCCTCTCTTCTCTTCTACTCTCACTCTTTTCTTTCTCTCTCTCAGTTGTATCTTCACGTGGTCTCTCTCTTCTTTTCTCACTCTTTCTCTCTTCTCTTTCTCTTTCAGTTGTATCTTCGTGTGCCTCCCTCTCTCCCTAACTCTTTTTTTTCTTTTTTTTTCAGTTGTATCTTTGCGAGTTGACCCTCTCTTTTACTCTTTCTCTCTTCGTTTTCTTTCTCTCAGTTTGTCTCAGATGCGTGGCATCCCTCTCCCCCTCTCTCTCTCCCTCTCTTCTCTCCTCTCACTCTTTTCTTCTCTTCTTCCCTCAGTTGCAAACTTTCAGTAGCGTCTTCCCCTCACTCTTCTTTCTTTTATTTCTTTTTCTCAGTTGTATCTTTGCGTGGCGTCTCTCTCTCCTTCTCTCTTCTCTCCTTCTCTCACTCTTCTTTCTTTTCTCTCTTCCTTTAGTTGTATCTTTGCGTGGTGTTCCTCTTTCTCTTCTTCTCCCACTCTTTCTCTCTTTTATTTCTTTTCTCAGTTGTATCTTTGTGTGGCCTCTCCCCCTCTCTCCCTCACTCTCTTTTCTCTCTTCCTTTAGTTGTATCTTCGCGTGGCGTTCCTCTCTCCCTCTCTCTCCTTCTCTCTCTCACTCTTTTCTTCTCTTCTCTTCTCAGTTGTATCTTCGTGTGGCGTCTCTCTTTCTCTCACTCTTTTCTTTTCTCAGTTGTATCTTCGCGTGGCGTCTCCCTCTCTCTCCATCTCTCACTCTTTCTCTCTTTTCTTTTCTTCTCTTCCTTCAGTTGTATCTTCGCGTGGTGTCCCTCTCTTCTCTTCTTTTCTCACTCTTTTCTTTTCTTTCTTCACAGTTGTATCTTTGCGTGGCGTCTTCCTCTCTTCCTTTCTTACTCTTTCTCTTTTCTTCTCTTTCCTTCAGTTGTATCTTCGCGTGGCGTCCCTCTCCCCCTCTCCCTCTCTTCTTTTCTCACTGTTCTTTCTTCAGTTGCATCTTCGCGTGGCCTCTCTCTTTCTTACTCTTTCTCTTTTCTTTTCTTCTTTACTTGTATCTTCGCGTGGCGTCTTCCGTCTCTCTCTCTCTTACTCTTTTATTTTATTTTTTTTATTTTAGTTGCATCTTCGCGTGGCGTTCCCTCTCTCCTCTCTTCCTCACTCTTTTCTTCTCTTCCTTCAGTTGTATCTTCGCGTGGCGTCCCTCTCTTCTTTCCTCACTCTTTCTCTCTTTTCTTTTCTTTTCTTTTCTTTTAGTTGTATCTTTGCGTGGCGTCTTCCGGCCGAACTCACCATCCGGATGAGGCAGCGGCTGTCGGAGCTCCGCCCACAGAACCACGTCTCCCAGAATGCACCTGGGCTCAGGGACGACGTCAGGCCGGAGCGTCCTGCCGCCGCCGTTACCGCGGCGACCTCCTCCGACAGCGACCACGACGACGAAGAGGAGGAGGAGGAGCCAGACACGCCCACAGGAAGTCCTCGTCCAACAGGTGAGAGAGGGATTGTGGGTAATGTAGTGTCTCCTGTGAGGGATTGTGGTTCATAGATGACTGACCACATACGTCACTTCCCGCGCCGTCCCGTTTCAGTGAAAACAAAGCCCCGCGTACATTAAAATAATGGGAGGTTATCGATTGTAAACTTCAGATACACTTATAAAAACTACATTTAGTGTTTTGTATCAGTAAAAGACAAACTTTTGACTTTAGACACTTCACAGACAGAACGGTTTAAACTGACCCAATAGACCCAATACTAATCATAAGTGCTTGTATCAGACGTGTGTATTTTCATATTAAAACACCCGTGGATGCTCACGTTTTATGAGAAATGAGCTGACAATCAAAATATAAATAAATAATATATATTAATCTTTTTTGTGCTATGCTAGCTTGATATCAAGAAACATACTTATAACTGTAGCTAAGATTGTGCTTGTTTGATTTATTCATGTCCCTCATTTATTGTGTTGGATGTCGTTAAGTTTAATTAAATGTCTGATGTCTTGTCTTTACTGCAACACATAAGTATAAACTAGTGTACATACCCGTGGGCTCAAGCTACAGTTAGCAAGTTACTTACAATAATTACATTATTATAATTCAATATCAAACACACAGAGTCTGGTCACATATTTACATCATTTATTTGTTATAAAATGACTAAACTAATCAGAATAAATGAGTTACTTCACCAGAGAGAAGCTATAGCGGTAATCTGCAAACGTATTTTAATAAAACACAATCATAAGTTCGACTGTTTTTCCGGCTCCAGTGGCTGTTTTTCAATTTGTTTGTCCAAAAAGGAGAAAATAGCTGAACAATTTAATGTAGAGTCTCCTGAGGGATTGTGGGTAATGTAGTGTTTGTGTGTTTTTACAGACGCGTCAGAGCAGAAAAGTCATGATCACAGAGAGGTGAGTGAACACAACACACATCTGATCACAACTATTGATCATCTGTAGCCCCTCCCACAGCTTCAGCAGGTTTAACAGATGGAGTATAATTGTTTCTGATCACATGTATTAATTATCTCTCTCTCTAGCCCCTCCCACAGCCTGGTTCTGGTCGTAAACGCTGGTGCAGGAGAGACTCAGACAGAGTTCTGATGGTTCACTCCATGTTTGACCTCAGAGACCTCGACTGTCTGCAGACGGAGCAGGAACACACGGTGAGTTAACTCAACTCTGACTCACACAGACTCAGGGTTTCTGTCTTTCTGGCTCCTGATTGGCTCTGTGGTTGCCATGACAAACACATTAAAGAGTTCTGTTGCATTTTACAAAACAATAATGTCAATATTCAAATGTCTCATCCCCAAATCACTTTCACAAACATAAATTATAAATAAACGTTCCTTTCATGTCTCAGGTGAAGCCCCGCCCCTCAGAGCTCAGCCCCGCCCCCCTCCCGCCTCAGAGGACCGTCCAATCGCAGCCGGAGGCGGGGCTGAAGCGGACCAATCAGGAGCTGGGCAGCACCGTGAGTCTGCAGGTCGACCCCAGGACCAATCACAGGCCAGACTTCATCCTGCTGGCCAATCAGAGCTCAGAGAGAGACCTGCCCGTGCTCTACCCCGACCAATGGGATGACAGGAGCAGCCTGGCCGGACAGTAAGCCCCGCCCACACACTCACACTCACAGTAGGCTTGTAGTCGCCTCGGTAGATGTCAGAAAAAAGCAACTGCACCACCTTCATAAACTCCCAAACCCAGATGCATGCTGGGAAATGAAGTGAACGCCTGTGGACTGAGCTGATTGGTGCTCCTTGTCTCTTCAGTTTAGTTTTGTATCATCACAGAGACTTAAATCTGACAGAAAAGTCTCAGGATGTTGACTTTATCTTCTCTCACTTTTATCACAGACACTGAGGTCACACACAGGTCAACCTATGACCTTTTTCTTCTTAAAAAAGATGTTTTGGAGTCTGTTTGTTGCAGTTAAAATGTCCTAAATAATCAACTGTTGTAGCAGACAAGCCGTTGCCACGACAACAAAGAAATACTTTTGCCTAGTTTTGTCTCATTCTAAATGTTGAGGAGCATTTTTCAAATAAAATGATGTCAGTCCATAACCTCTATTGCTGGGTTTCACATTCTAGAATTCTTGTCAGTTAAAGTTCAGGTTTGGGGCAAGAGGCAGTTTTTCCTATTAATAACATTGGACTTTAACATGAAATAATTCAAAAACTGTTTTACAAATTTAAAAAGTGGTTATTTCTGGGGTGACTGGACCCATTTAACTTTTGTTTAACAAAAATAAACTCAATTTAAACAAACTTCATTTTAGCTGCCCCAGTCTCATTGAAATAACATTGGCCTGTAGAATGTTGTGATGTCTCTGAAACCCAGCAATAGAGGTTCTGCACTGACATCATTTTGCTCAGCAACATTTAGAATGAGTGGCATTTCTTCAATGTATTTCTTTGTTGTCGTGGCAACGGCTTGTCTGCTACAACAGTTGATGATTTAGGACATTTTAACTGCAACAAACAGACTCAAAAACATATTTTTTAAGAAGAAAAAGGTCATAAGTTCAACTGTGTGTGATTTCAGTGTCTGATAAATGTGAGAAGCTAAAGTTTATCTGCTTTGCTACAACTGTTGACTTGATTTTCTCTGTTTACATGTCAGTTACAAACCCAGTGCTCAGTAGACTTGTGGTGGGTTGAATTTGTTACCAAACTGTAGTTTATTTTTCCTGTTTTATCTGTTTATTGAACTCTTACAAGAGAAAATGTCCTTTCTCTCCATTAACTCTCTCAGCATGAACATTTAGAATGAGTCATGTCACCTGCAGAAGCTCTATAGTTTCACTGACCTTAGACTTGTTTGTATTTGAATCTGTAAACATGAGTTTGTGTTTTCTTCAGTTTAAATAAATCCTGCCTTTAAAGCTTCTGTGTTTAGAACAGAACCTGCTGTGTCTCTTTAAAGCTTCTGTGTGTTTAGAACAGAACCTGTTCTGCTTTTCTTCACATGAGTTTGTGTCTCTTCAGTGAGTTCCAGGTTCAGGCTGCAGGGGGCGCTGCTCAGGACAAACCGTCTCCAGACAGTGGCTGCTCTGTGGGCTTCAGCTGCAGGTCCAGTCCAGAGAGGACCACGGCCAACGGTGAGTCTCACACAGGGATACAGGTCAGTCAGGTCACTACAGGTCACTACAGGTCACTACAGGTCACTCCAGGGCTGTGTCCGAACGTCCACACTCATTCCCTAACCACTACTATATAGTCCTGCCCTGTTCAGTGGACTAGTCAGTGCACTCATTCATCCGTCTTTCGGACACGATGCGCACTACTTTCAGCTGACGTGGGTCACGTAACCTCCGCCAGTAACGGTCGGCAATAAAGTCCGATAAAAATGAACTTTTGTTATAAATACTGGTCAAGTCTAACTGACACGCACATATTTAAGGACTACTAATCATAACACAAGTCTGGTTTAACTTGGACAATACATTTAACCGCAAACGGACTGGATAATTCACTTTTTACAGCCCAAACTAAGGTTAGCAGCTAACGTTAGCATCTTCACGGCTAACAGCTTCAGTTCTGAGTGTTTTGTTTATTCTCCGGCTCAACAGTGAGTTCAAGCGGCTCATTAACGTCTTTACTTCAGTCGTGTTGTTTACAGTTAAAGACCTGACGCTCCTGATGTTGTTTTTTTCGATTCTCACAATGAATTGTGGTCCATATTGACCGTTCTGGTGCCATCGATGCTCACTACTTTTCCAGATGCATTGTGGGAAACTTTGAGTGCACTACTTTTTGACCCACTGGACATTCGGACACCACTACAAAATGGCGTGACCCCTGAATAGTGAACTATATAGTAGTTAGGGCTCACATTCGGACACAGCCCAGGTCACTACAGGTCACTACAGGTCACTACAGGTCACTACAGTCACTACAGTCACTACAGTCACTACAGTCACTACAGTCACTACAGGTCACGACAGGTCAAACTTAAACATGTGACCAGTAGCCACGCCCACTTTCCTCTCTCGTTAGATCACTGTTGCCATAGATCAGGGTCTGAAATCTGCGGCTCTTTAAAGACATCAGTGAGATTTGATTCAGAATAAGGATTTGATCCAGGTTTTTTAGTTCCGATACCGATTCTTTGTTTTAAAGTTTTAAAGCAGATATCCGATATCAGCCGATACTGGTGTAAGAACTGAAATTACTTTTCTTTCTATTAAAACATAAAACATTTTGTCACTTAGTGTTATGTACCTGTTATTTCTAGTGAAGCCACAACTTAATCTGAATAAAATGTCCAATAATATGAGACGTTCTGGTTCAACACAAGACAATAAATCAGTCTCATTAAAGGCACAACTACATATCGGCTGAACCGATATCAGGAGCCGATACTGGGTTCAACTACATTTCCTGGATCGGCACCCATATCCCATCCAGTATCGGATCAGTGCATCACTAATTGAGAATGAGGAAGTAGACTAGATAAAAAGTTCAAGAACATTTTTACTATTTTATTCACAAAATATGTTTGTTTTAAATGAGTTCAGCGTTTCCCAAACTCTTCAGACCAGGACCTTTAAAAAAGCTCTGCAACCAACTCACAACCGTCAGACGTCATCTTGTTCTAACGCTGCACAACAATCTACCGACGGGACCAATAAAGTAACATAACCTAACCAACCCAACACCGACAGAGAAGGAACAGTTGTAAACAGTGCTTAATTTGTAACTCAAACGTTGCCGGAACAAAATGTGGGTTTTGGACCGGGCTCCAGACAAGGTCGAACCTTTACCGGAGCAAACACAATAAGTGAACATAGAGGCTTAGAAATGCTAAAATACAACCCAACTGTCCATCCTACTCAATCTTAAACGATATAAAAGTAATTTTGTCTGTGTTACACGTTTTTTACACGTCACACACATATTTTCATTCATTCTGACAGAAATCAGCGCACCTAAATCTGATCCACAGCAACAAGTTGCCCTCCCACACACGCTCCTCGTCCTGTACCTCAGCGCACTGCCTCCACATCATATCTGACTCTCCACAAGTCACAACAACAACGCAGGACAAACAGCCTTTACACAGCAGACACAGGTCTCATACATCAAACGTGACGCTAAAATACACATTAAAGTAACACAGTAAAGTTAGTTGCACTTACGAGAAACTGTGACCGCTGTATCCACGCTGGTTCTGACCTCTTTATCGCCCCGTACACTCCAAACACATGTGACACTCCAAACACACGTGACACTCCAAACACATGTGACACTCCAAACACACATGTGACACTCCAAACACACGTGACACTCCAAACACACGTGACACTCCAAACACACATGTGACACTCCAAACACATGTGACACTCCAAACACACATGTGACACTCCAAACACATGTGACACTCCAAACACATGTGACACTCCAAACACATGTAACACTCCAAACACATGTGACACTCCAAACACACGTGACACTCCAAACACATGTGACACTCCAAACACACATGTGACACTCCAAACACATGTGACACTCCAAACACACATGTGACACTCCAAACACATGTGACACTCCAAACACATGTGACACTCCAAACACATGTAACACTCCAAACACACATGTGACACTCCAAACACACGTGACACTCCAAACACACATGTGACACTCCAAACACATGTGACACTCCAAACACATGTGACACTCCAAACACATGTGACACTCCAAACACAGTGACACTCCAAAACACATGTGACACTCCAAACACACATGTGACACTCCAAACACATGTGACACTCCAACACACATGTGACACTCCAAACACATGTGACACTCCAAACACACATGTGACACTCCAAACACACGTGACACTCCAAACACATGTGACACTCCAAACACATGTGACACTCCAAACACATGTGACACTCCAAACACATGTGACACTCCAAACACATGTGACACTCCAAACACATGTGACACTCCAAACACACGTGACACTCCAAACACACATGTGACACTCCAAACACACGTGACACTCCAAACACACATGTGACACTCCAAACACACGTGACACTCCAAACACATGTGACACTCCAAACACACGTGACACTCCAAACACATGTGACACTCCAAACACACACGACACTCCAAACACATGTGACACTCCAAACACATGTGACACTCCAAACACATGTGACACTCCAAACACACGTGACACTCCAAACACACGACACTCCAAACACACGTGACACTCCAAACACACACGTGACACTCCAAACACATATGACACTCCAAACACATGTGACACTCCAAACACAGTAACTCCAACATGTGACACTCCAAACACACACGACACTCCAAACACACGTGACACTCCAAACACACACGTGACACTCCAAACACATATGACACTCCAAACACATGTGACACTCCAAACACATGTGACACTCCAAACACATATGACACTCCAAACACATGTGACACTCCAAACACACACGACACTCCAAACACATGTGACACTCCAAACACACGTGACACTCCCAAACACACACGACACTCCAAACACACGTGACACTCCAAACACACACGTGACACTCCAAACACATATGACACTCCCAAACACATGTGACACTCCAAACACATGTGACACTCCAAACACACACGACACTCCAAACACACGTGACACTCCAAACACATATGACACTCCAAACACATGTGACACTCCAAACACATGTGACACTCCAAACACATGTGACACTCCAAACACACGTGACACTCCAAACACATGTGACACTCCAAACACACACGTGACACTCCAAACACACGTGACACTCCAAACACACGTGACACTCCAAACACATGTGACACTCCAAACACATGTGACACTCCAAACACACGTGACACTCCAAACACACATGTGACACTCCAAACACATGTGACACTCCAAACACACGTGACACTCCAAACACACGTGACACTCCAAACACATGTGACACTCCAAACACACGTGACACTCCAAACACACGTGACACTCCAAACACACGTGACACTCCAAACACATGTGACACTCCAAAACACACGTGACACTCCAAACACACGTGACACTCCAAACACATGTGACACTCCAAACACATGTGACACTCCAAACACATGTGACACTCCAAACACATGTGACACTCCAAACACATGTGACACTCCAAACACATGTGACACTCCAAACACACATGTGACACTCCAAACACATGTGACACTCCAAACACACGTGACACTCCAAACACATGTACACTCCAAACACATGTGACACTCCAAACACACATGTGACACTCCAAACACACGTGACACTCCAAACACATGTGACACTCCAAACACATGTGACACTCCAAACACATGTGACACTCCAAACACATGTGACACTCCAAACACATGTGACACTCCAAACACATGTGACACTCCAAACACACATGTGACACTCCAAACACATGTGACACTCCAAACACACATGTGACACTCCAAACACACGTGACACTCCAAACACACGTGACACTCCAAACACATGTGACACTCCAAACACATGTGACACTCCAAACACACATGTGACACTCCAAACACATGTGACACTCCAAACACATGTGACACTCCAAACACATGTGACACTCCAAACACACATGTGACACTCCAAACACACGTGACACTCCAAACACATGTGACACTCCAAACACACGTGACACTCCAAACACACGTGACACTCCAAACACACGTGACACTCCAAACACACGTGACACTCCCGCTGCCTTTAATTCATCAAAACGAGTCGCAAATAACAACAAAAATTCACAAAATCCACTTAGACGCATATTTCCTGTTTTAGAAGGAGATACAAGAGCGGGGCTCGCCTGGAACCAATGAAAAGTCTTAAACCCGCCTGCGCTGCTTCTGATTGGTCAATCTTCCTGTCAGTTCCGCTTTTAACCAATTACAGTCTGACTCCGTTTCCCTCACAAATAAGCCTGTTCACTGTTCACTGTGAATGAGATGAGAGACGGGAGAGGAGCAGAGCCGCGTCTCGTAGAAGAAAGACAAAAAGAAAGCATTACCGGAGCAGACAAAACTGATGCCGGAATGCCCCACGAGAGTTCCCGGATCTTATTCCGGCTTGTTCCGGCTCAAATTAAGCCCTGGTTGTAATCATTTCAAGTTGGAAAATTATTAAAATAGGGGTTAGGGTTTATGTGACCAAACTGTGACCAAACCAGTTTAAAAAACAGGATAAATACCAGGTCAGAGTTACAAAAGTAGATCTTGAAATCATCTTGCGACCCACACTTTGAGAACCACTGGCTCAGTTTGTAAAGTGGTTATTTAATCCTTTCTAAATGTGTTGACCTGAAGTGTTAAAGTTGAACACAAATCAATTTTCCTCCAGTTTGTGTTTAGTTTGTGTTTAGTTTAATAAAGTTTGTTCTGGTTCCAGACTCGGAGAGACTCAGCGCCGACGGAAACTCCTCAGACCTGGAGGAGGAAGAGGAGGGGCTTACGTCAGGAAGAGGCGGAGCTACGGCAGGAGGAGGCGGAGCCGAGTCTGTCCCTCAAACCCCCGACCAGGAAGCTTTTCTCAAGGAGCATTTTGGGACGTTAGCCGAGACCAAGGTACAAAACCGGTTCAGATCCTCCTTAAACCGGGTCAGATCCTCCTTAAACTGGTTCAGATCTTGGTTAAACTGGTTCAGATCCTCCTTAAACCGGGTCAGATCCTCCTTAAACTGGGTCAGATCCTCCTTAAACCAGGTCAGATCCTCCTTAAACTGGTTCAGATCTTGGTTAAACTGGTTCAGATCCTCCTTAAACCGGGTCAGATCCTCCTTAAACCGGGTCAGATCCTCCTTAAACCGGTTCAGATCCTCCTTAAACCGGGTCAGATCCTCCTTAAACTGGTTCAGATCTTGGTTAAACTGGTTCAGATCCTCCTTAAACCGGGTCAGATCCTCCTTAAACTGGGTCAGATCCTCCTTAAACCGGGTCAGATCCTCCTTAAACTGGTTCAGATCCTCCTTAAACCGGGTCAGATCCTCCTTAAACCGGGTCAGATCCTCCTTAAACCGGGTCAGATCCTCCTTAAACCGGGTCAGATCCTCCTTAAACCGGGTCAGATCCTCCTTAAACCGGGTCAGATCCTCCTTAAACCGGGTCAGATCCTCCTTAAACCGGGTCAGATCCTCCTTAAACCAGGTCAGATCCTCCTTAAACCGGGTCAGATCCTCCTTAAACTGGTTCAGATCCTCCTTAAACCGGGTCAGATCCTCCTTAAACCGGGTCAGATCCTCCTTAAACCGGGTCAGATCCTCCTTAAACCGGGTCAGATCCTCCTTAAACCGGGTCAGATCCTCCTTAAACCGGGTCAGATCCTCCTTAAACCGGGTCAGATCCTCCTTAACCGGGTCAGATCCTCCTTAAACTGGTTCAGATCCTCCTTAAACCGGGTCAGATCCTCCTTAAACCGGGTCAGATCCTGTTAAACCGGGTCAGATCCTGTTAAACCGGGTCAGATCCTGTTAAACCGGGTCAGATCCTCCTTAAACCGGGTCAGATCCTCCTTAAACCGGGTCAGATCCTCCTTAAACCGGGTCAGATCCTCCTTAAACCGGGTCAGATCCTCCTTAAACCGGGTCAGATCCTCCTTAAACCGGGTCAGATCCTCCTTAAACCAGGTCAGATCCTCCTTAAAACCGGGTCAGATCCTCCTTAAACTGGTTCAGATCCTCCTTAAACCGGGTCAGATCCTCCTAAACCGGGTCAGATCTCCTTAAACCGGGTCAGATCCTCCTTAAAACCGGGTCAGATCCTGTTAAACCGGGTCAGATCCTGTTAAACCGGGGTCAGATCCTGTTTAAACCGGGTCAGATCCTCCTTAAACCGGGTCAGATCCTCCTTAAACCGGGTCAGATCCTCCTTAAAACCGGGGTCAGATCCTCCTTAAACCGGGTCAGATCCTCCTTAAAACCGGGTCAGATCCTCCTTAAACCGGGGTCAGATCCTCCTTAAACCGGGTCAGATCCTCCTTAAACCGGGTCAGATCCTCCTTAAACTGGTTCAGATCCTCCTTAAAACCGGGTCAGATCCTCCTTAAACCGGGTCAGATCCTCCTTAAACCGGGTCAGATCCTGTTAAACCGGGTCAGATCCTGTTAAAACCGGGTCAGATCCTGTTAAACCGGGTCAGATCCTCCTTAAACCGGGTCAGATCCTCCTTAAACCGGGTCAGATCCTCCTTAAACCGGGTCAGATCCTCCTTAAACCGGGTCAGATCCTCCTTAAACCGGGTCAGATCCTCCTTAAACCGGGGTCAGATCCTCCTTAAACCAGGTCAGATCCTCCTTAAACCGGGTCAGATCCTCCTTAACTGGGTCAGATCCTCCTTAAACCGGGTCAGATCCTCCTTAACGGGTCAGATCCTGTTAAACCGGGTCAGATCCTCCTTAAACCGGGTCAGATCCTCCTTAAACCGGGTCAGATCCTCCTTAAACCGGGTCAGATCCTGTTAAACCGGGTCAGATCCTCCTTAAACCGGGTCAGATCCTCCTTAAACCGGGTCAGATCCTCCTTAAACCGGGTCAGATCCTGTTAAACCGGGTCAGATCCTCCTTAAACCGGTTCAGATCCCTTAAACGGGCCTGGATGTAGTCATGATGTTTAGTAAACTTACTGAGGTTTCCTGTATAAACACAGACAGACTCTTAAATGGTCCTAGTCCTTCACTGGATTATTCTCATTATTTGTATTTGTTTTGCTAAAGTTCTGGGTTTTATACAACAGACGAATGTTGTAAAAGACTGTTTAATAAAATAAATAATCAGTGGTAAATACTGCCATCTAGCTTCCGAACCCCCACAACAGAAGAATTATCAAAACAACCTGAGGCCGACAGCAGGGTCGATAGCACTCGTTTTAGAGAAAGAAGAATTGTGCAGGAGATCAATAAGATCAATAAGTCGTTCATCTGTTGATTATTTTCATTAGAAGGTCCACATTTAGACACAGATTAGCCTGTTTGTCTTGGTAAGGTTTATGTTTTAGTAATAAACTGTCATTGAACATTTAGTTTATGAGAAGTGAGTCGTGTAAAGAGCTGGTTTACACTAAAACAAAGCTTTTCCTCAAACTCTCAATAATCTTTCCTTGTGTAACTTTTGGAGTTTGAAAACTGGATCAGTCAAAAGAACAAATAAAATAGTCAGCATCTACTTTTTTCATACAAAAGTCTTTTTCTTCTTAACTCAGAAACATTTAGCAGAAAATAACAATGTGTCAAAAGCATCTTTTAAACCTAAAATACGTCTTCAGCTGCTGATAGTAGGGAGGATGCAGTGCCACAAAACGCCAAAGATGGCGCCCTTGTTCAAAACCTTTGCAACTTTCGCCATGCACCTTTAAACCGGGTCAGATCCTCCTTAAACTGGTTCAGATCTTGTTAAACTGGTTTCAGATCCTGCTTAAAGGTAAATGCTAGATAGTGGGATCCGGAGGGACAGTGATTAAGTTTAGGTAAGTTTAGAAAAAGGGTTAGGTTAGGGTAAGGTTAGGGAAAAGGTTTGGGTAAAGGTTATAATAAAAAAATATATATAACAGTTTAGGCCAGTTTAGCAACAGTAACAAACTCATTGCCATGGCAACCAGTTCACTTCTGTCCCTCCGGACCCGACTACCTAGCACTAACCCTCCTTAAACCCGGTCTCTCTCTTGCAGACAGTCCCAGCAGAGCTTCTCACAGTTCTTCAGAGAGCCTCAGTATCTCCTCCAGGTTCCTCTCGTCTCTGGTCCTGGTCCTGGTCCTGGTCCTGGTCCTGGTCCTGGTCTCGGTCCACAGACTCAGACTCACAGGTAAAAACCACTCAGAGAGGAAAAGGGTCAATGACAAACTGAACTCTTAAAGTTCTGTGTGTCTGTGTTTGTTTCAGTCGAGCTTCTGTTCCTTTGGCCTCTCGCTCCGACGGGAAAACTCCTTCTGATCTCTGAAGTCCGGCCTCTGAGGGAGACCCGGGACCTGGACCTGGATCAGAGCCAGCACCTGGACTGGACTAAAGCCCCGGACCCAGCTCTAGACTCAGCTCTGGACCAGACCAAAGCCTCGCTCCAGGACCGACCTCAGACTGCTCCGGTCTCTGAAGTCAGACCCATGATGGACCGAAGACTGGACCAGGACCAGGGTCTGAGGCGGACCAGGGACTGAGGCCGGACCAGGGTCTGAGGCCGGACCAGGGTCTGAGGCCGGACCAGGACCAGGTAATGTTCTATATTTAGTCTTCACATGACTTTAGTTTAGTTTATTTATCAGGGACACTTGATTGAAACGTCTCTTCATGAAACTCCAAAAACACTGCACATGTTGCATTATTCATTCTCCCCACACTCTGGTGAGTTACTGTTGTAGCCACAGCTGCCCTGGGACAGACTGACAGAAGCTCCTCCCCTAAGCTCCGCCCACAAACACATTTTAACTCTTTCAAACATTGTGAAAAGGAGGAGCTGAGACGAGAGCAGCCGTGTGATTGGACTGAACACACACTGATATCACAGAGTCTAGTTATGACATTGGCCTTTGCAGTGAGACTCAGTCAGTTTGGGACTTTTCACACTTGAAACTTGCTCATTTTGTAATATTAGTTCATGTTAAATAAACTCAATTCACAGTTTAACAACCAAAAAGTAATGTTTGAGTTCAGCTTCACTTAAAGGACTTTCTTCTGTGTTTCAGACTGAAGCCGTGTCTCCTGCAGAAGAGACAGCGCCCCCTAGAGCCGCTCTGTTTAAGAAGAAGCTGTGGAGAGTGGGCGGAGCTACGTGTCCCGAGTCCAGACCCAGAACCAGACTCAGAACCAGACTAGTGTGGGTCTGAGGAAAGCTCAGTCTGTGAACAGCCTCTTACACGACGCCTGTGAGTGTGGAGGGGCGGGGCTTGAGGGGGCGGGGCTAGGTGGGTTTGGATCAGTTTGGTTTGGGTCTTCTGGGACCGTGTGTGAAAATCTCTCTTCAATCTAAACAAAGTCGGCTAAATATTCGCTCAAACTAAACGTTTTGTTCTCTTGTTTCTCTCTCCTCCAGCTGACTCCGCCCCCTCCCTGACCCCGCTGACCCCCGTGACCCCGGTACGACCCTCCACGCTGCCCTCGACCCCGCGGCGCCCCCTGCTGGACTCCTCGTTGCCGCGGAAACCGTCTCGTTCCTACATGAGTCCGACGGCCAGCTCCAAGGCCAAAGTGTCTCGCTCCGTCTCCATCGGCGACGGCCTCAACGACCTCGCCGCGCTGACCTCACTTCCTGTGGCTCAGGTCGCCGCGGTGACGGCCGTGCCTGTGCTCGTGGCCCGCCCCTTCCCTCGGGTGGGCGGAGCCTCCAGAGCAGAGTCCAGAACAAGACTCTGCCGGACAAACCGTCGCTCGTGTTCTCCGCCGCCCCCTGTAGGATGAACCTGAGCCCTGACCACGCCCACACTGACCCCGCCCACTCCAGAACCACCCCTGACCCGCCCACTCCAGAATGACCCCTGACCCCGACACTAAAGCTTCAGTCTGGAACATTCTCCCAAACGCAACACAACAAACCTGAACTGTCCGTCACAGTCTGCTCCCTTTGCCCCGCCCCCAGCCACGCCCCCTGCCTCAACCCCGCCCCAGCCACGCCTTCTCCTGTGGCCCCGCCCCCTGTCACACCCTCAGACCCTCACAGCAGAAACCTGACCCAGAACAACCTCCAACAAGGTCAGAAACTAGACTTATTATAGTTTCACAAACTCTGACTTTAGTCTACTAACTCTCTCTCTTTTATCCTTCCTCGTTCATCCTCCTTTCCCTCTCTTTTTTTCTCTCTCTCTCTTCCTCTCTCTCTCTCTCTCTCTCTCTCTTTCTTTCCTCTCTCTCTCTCTCTCTCTCTCTCCTCTCTCTCTCTCTCTCTCTTTTTTCTCTCTCTCCCAGGTGATTCGGGCGATCTAACAGTGGAGGCGTGTCTTGCTTTGACCAATGAGCTCCAGAGCTGCTTCAGCCGAGCGACTCACCTGTTCAGAAAGGTAACGTCTGATTGGTCTGGAGAACGTCTGTGTGAGATCTGATTGGTCTGGAGAACGTCACGTGACTTTTGTGAAGCTCAGACATAATTTTGAGGATCTAAATGTGTTGTATCAGATAAATAATAAGATAAAATAATAATAATTCATTTTGTGAGGATTAAAAGTGTATTTTCAGAATAAAAGCGGCTGTTTGCTCGTCTGTGTCTCAGATTTTCAGAATAAAACACCTCTTATTCTCTCTCGTTGCAGCTGAGCGTGTCTCCGGCCGACAGCTCCGCCCCCGAGCGCGGTCACATGATCTCCGTCCTATCGCAGTGCTTCCGGGGCCTGAGGGCGGAGCTGGAGGGCTGCCGCTCGGCCTGATGGGAGAAGAGGGCGGAGCCTGCGCCGAGGGAGGAAGAACGGCCGCCATTTTGGAAGAATATTCCGTTTTACTGCTGCAGGCGGTGACCAGGAGGCTCCAGACGCAGACGAGCGACGCAGCGAGAGAAAGTACCAACGCAGACACGAAAAGTACCAACGCAGACACGAAAAGTACCAACGCAGACACGAAAAGTACCAACGCAGACACGCTCCAGACGCAGACCAGCAAAAGTACGACTTCAGACACGAAAAGTACGAACTCAGACTCGTTTACTGCGACATAAAGAAGCTCCAGACGCAGACGAGCGACGCAGCGAGCAAAAGGACACGTTTACTTTGAAATAAAGATTCTCTAAAGTCCAACAGGAGCAGAGTTTATGAAGCACTACTGTCGAGTCTGAAACTGTTTTTACTCCGACACAAACGTCGCTGCTGCTGCTGCTGCGAACAGTTTAGACGCTTTAGAAAAGTTAATAAAAGTTAATAAAAGTACAATCTCAGACTCAGACGTGTGGAGTTGATTAAACTGCTGTAACAAACTGTTTTTACTCCGACACCAGAAGCTGAAGACACAGAAACACTACAAACACTGTTACCTGAGACTTGTCCTGCTGCTCCAGAGTCTGAGCTTCTGGGCCAAAACAGAGAGAATCTGAACTGCCGCTGTAGAAAAACCCGAGGCACAGACTGTTTTTACACTGGTGCCATTACACTGAATATAAAGAACTGCTGCTGTAGATTCTGAGGATGTCACTTCGTCTCTTTCACCAGAAGCTCCAGACTCACACGTGCCATAAACTTAAACTCCTAAAGCGGTTTCACTGGAGGCTTCAGGTCAGAGCAGATCTAAACTCTTCCTGCTGAAGCGGTTTCACTGGAGTCTCCTCGTCGTCAGGGTAGGGTTAGCAGATTTAAACTTCTGCTCCTGCTGAAGCTGGAGTGTCCATGTCGTCAGAGCAGATGTAAACTCCTGAAGCTGCTGTAGACTCTTGAGGATGTCACGACTGCTGCTGTTCCACTTCAGGCTTGGTGTCGTCAGGGCAGATCTAAACTCTTCCTGCTGAAGCTGTTTCACTGGAGTGTCCATGTCGTCAGAGCAGATGTAAACTCTTCCTGCTGCTGTAGACTCTGAGGATGTCACGACTTCTTCTGTTTCACTGGAGGTTCCTCGTCGTCAGGGCAGATTTAAACTCTTCCTGCTGCTGAAGCTGAGACTCTTTTCTGTTTCTGCTCAGACTCAAACACACCAGACACTTTTCTTTCTGCAGATCCAGGTCTGACTTTGGACTGAAGTCAGACTGAGACTGTGGGATTATTAAAGCCACTTCACACAGACTAAAGGCTCTTTCACACCAACACAACCTCAGCCTCTTTAGGACCGGCTCCAGGACCAGCTCCAGGACCTGCTCCAGGACCAGGACCGGCTCCAGGACCAGGACCGGCTCCAGGACCAGGACCGGCTCCAGGACCAGGACCGGCTCCAGGACCAGGACCGGCTCCAGGACCAGGACCAGCTCCGGACCGGCTCCGGGACCTGGTCTGGTCTGAGTCTGAGTCTGAAGTCCTGTGTCTGTGGAGCGACGCAGAGTCTGTTCAAGTCCCTTTAAGTCACAGAAGTAAAAGAACATTCACACAAACACCATCCAAACGGCTCCAGTGGCTGAACAAACGCAGAAGTGAGCGTGTGCCGTGACCGGACAGTCACAGTTACGAGAGCGATTGTCAAACTCTGACGGAGAACAGAAGTTTAAATCTTACTTCACAGATTAAACTAAACTTCTGTCTCGTTCTGCAGCAGCTCTGACTCTTCTCTTTGTTTCCTCAGACCAAACAGTCATTCTCCTCTGTATTATGTCTTATTCAAACTGTGTGAATAACAACAACCCACGCTCGGCTGAATCCTGTTTTCTGTAATCTTCGTTTTTGATTTTCACACTATTTTCCAGAGCTCTGATTGGCTGCTTCGGCAGGACTCACAGACCAATCACAGACTCTCAAACAAGTCTTAAACTCCTCCTCCAACCGCTCGTTCTGCAGAAGTGACTAAACTGGGTCAGACGGACGACTCTGGGTTTGTTGGTGTGAAAGGACTTTTACTCTGACGTTATTCAGCCTGGTGCCCTCGGACGGTGAGGCGAACGGTTCAGTTTCTCACAAACAACAAACTCCACAGACTTTAGTGTTCGACTGAAGCTTCAGTTTCACCCGAGTAAAAACATGAAACCTGCTGCAGACTGAAGAGGACCCAGACCTCAGACCTGCTCAGGACCAGGACCAGAACCAGACCTCAAACCTGCCCCGGGACCAGCTCCAAGTCCAGGACCGGCTCCAGCACCAGGTCTGGTCTGAGTCTGAAGCTTCAGTTTCACTCGAGTCAAAACATGAATCCTGCTGCAGACTCACGTGGACCCAGACCTAAGACCTGACCCAGGACCTGACTCAGGACCTGCTCCAGGTTCAAGACCGGCTCCAGGACCTGACCCAGGACCAGGACCTGACCCAGGACCTGGTCTGAGTCTGGAGCTCTGTCTCTGTCCTGTTAGATCAGTGTTGAACCTGAAGTGTAAACTTCACTTTAACTTTAACTTTATTCCATCAGATTGTGTCACATTCCTCTCACAGACCAAATAAAACCTCCTGAAGGCCAAGTTCAGCCCACAGGCCACACTTTAGATCCTCTGGGACAGAATTTAACCGATCGAAACGTCTGAATGACATTTATTAAACTCTTGTGTCTGATCTGAAGCAGCTGAACTCCAAACACAGACTTTCACAGTTTCAGAAGTTTTAAAATCTGATCCAAGTCACAGTTTTCATCAGAACAAAGTCGATAAACTTAAATATGTTTGGACTGTTACAGAATAATCTTTTTTTTTGTTCTTCTGTTCTTATAATAATCACATTAAACTGAAGTCCTGCTGCTCGACTAGAAGAAAAAAAACTGTTTTAAACTTTTACAGTTTTATCTGTAAAAACACGAGCGACTTCTGCTGCTGATTCAACTCAAACGGAACAAAAAGAATCACGTTTACGACGCAAAAACTTCCACTTTTACACTTTTACAGCTGCTGGACGAGTCTTTTTAAACTTTTTACAACTAAAACTTCTCCTGCTGCTGCTTTGAATCTTCACGGCTGAACAAAATTAAGAATGAGAACCAGGAACTGAAAGAACTCTGTGGAACTTTTAAAGAACTCCGAGGAACCAGGGACTTATAGCTCCAGTTCAAACCAGCAAAAAACATCTTAAAATGTCGAATCTTTGAACTTGAAACGAGCAAAAGAAAGTTTGAAATGAAAAGGCAGAAATGTGAAACTGGGAAAGAAGAATTTAAAGTTAAACTGTGGAAAATAACGACTAAACAAACTTTATAAACATAAAATAAACACATAAAGAATCCGTGTTTGTTCATGAGAAAGTTAAGACGTGATTATAAAACTGCTGCAGCTTTCCCAGTTTCACATTGAAAAGTTTTAGTTTCAAACCTTCTGGACCTGATTCTGCTCCTCAAACTCAATCTGACCTCGTGTTTCTTCTTCTTCTTCTTCTTCCTGCTGCACGTTTATAAACCTCTTTAAACTTTAGTGAATGTCTTTTCTAATTCCAGGTTTGTGTTTTTCTACACTTTTCTCTTTATTAAGCTTGAAACTCGCCTCAGAAACATTCCCAAAGCTTCTGTTTACGACTGCAGAGACTCTGATTGGTCCGTTTAACCTTCCCTGCTCTCTGATTGGCCAGTTTAAACTTCCTTTCGCTCTGATTGGCTCGTTTAAACCTCCTCCTGCTCTGATTGGTCCGTTTAACCTTCCCTGCGCTCTGATTGGTCCACTCTTTCCTGTGTAAATAGTTTTGTGAATGAACGGAGCGTATTTATTGTGATTGGTCGGCGGGAGTCACATGACGTCTGGTGTTTTTTAACCTTTTTAACTCAAACTGTTTTTAACTTTAACTCACAGGTCAAAGGTCACGAAAGAATAAAGTGTTTCAAAAGAATCTGGGTTTGTGTCGTTCTTTTAACTAAACCTGGTCTAAACCTGGACTAAACCTGATCTAAAACCTGGTCTAAAACAGGACTAAACAGGACTAAACAGGACTAAACCTGGTCTAAACCTGGACTAAACCAGGACTAAACCTGGACTAAACCTGGTCTAAAGCAGGTCTAAAACAGGACTAAACCAGGACTATAACTGGACTAAACGAGTCCAGACTAAATGAAAGACAGCAGGAGTTTATTCAGTTCAATAAAAGTCTTTTATTTTACATCATTTACATGTTTAAGGATCAGGACGTCCTTTTACGGTCGGAGGAAGTGAAGATGATGATGATGATGATGACGTCGTGATGATGTCATGATGATGATGGTGATGATGATGTCGTCATGGCAACGTCGCTGAGCTGGTGCAGGAGTTGGTAGTAGTTGTACTTCAGGTCGTACTCCATGTCGTACCAGAAGTTCACTGGAAACACAATCACAGACTTTTACTCAGACACTACTGTACTTATATTTTCAGGTTTAGATTCTGTTTCTGAGCCAAACCGAGCCAAACCGAGCCGAGTCAGAACCAGCTCGGTGGAACAGAAGTGTTATAGGTGTTTCTGATAGTCTGACTTGGCCCCACTCGGTCCTGTTTGGCCTGGTTGTGTTTAGAATGTGTTCTTGTTTCCATAGCGACGTCTCCCACCAGCAGAACCTCAGATCACTCACACTTTCTCTCCTTAATTAACTAAACTTTAAGACCGTGATCAGCAGCTCTGGGATCGTTCGGTCAAAGAAGAAGAACATTTTATCTTTGATTATAATCCAGTCAAACTACTGACGCCTCACAACAAACCCACCGGCATGAAAGTACCAAGAACTAGTCCCTACATTCCTCTGTCCTTTTATTCAGAGGAACTGTCACAGTAACAGTTTGTGTCTGACTGACTTTAGTATGAGAATCTGGGACATTTAAATAAATCATTAAGTGGTGTTAGAAAAACAAAAGTTGTCATTTTCGATACAAAACCTAAAAACATAACGGAAGTTAACAACAGAGGTTATGCAGGTGACTTAATTTTATTCAAAAAATGCTTAGCAACTTTAGAATGAGGCATTTCTTCAATGTATTTCTTTGTTGTCGTGGCAACGACTTGTCTGCTAAAAAACAGTTGATGATTTATGACATTTTAACTGCAACAAACGACTCAAAAACATCTTTTTTAAGAAGAAAAAGGTCATAAGTTTAATTGTGTGATTTCTATGTCTGATAAATGTGAGAAGCTAAAGTCTTGTTGTTTATCTGCTTTGCTACAACTGTTGACTTGATTTTCTCTGTTTACATGTCAGTTACAAACCCAGTGATCAGTAGACTTGTGGTGGGTTGAATTTGTTACCAAACTGTAGTTTATTTTTCCTGTTTTATCTGTTTATTGAACTCTTACAAGAGAAAATGTCCTTTCTCTCCATTGACTCTCTCAGCATGAACATTTAGAATGCTCTGATGTCACCTGCAGAACCTCTATTCACAGCAATCATTAGGCTGCTATTTACACATTTAAAAACTATATTTTGGGAGTTTCTGCTTTAAATATTTTTTGTCTCCAGGATAAAGAAAGTCTAAATGTGATAAAATATAAAACCTGTTTCAAACAGAGTTAGTAAGTGTGAATGTGTTTGTGTCACTAAAAGGTTCCTGGTCTGACTGGAAGAACCTGCCCAGAGCAGGAGCTAAAACAGTCCCTAAAGTGTGGCCCTGGTCCATGGTTCTTCTGTGTGAATGTGTCTGAAATGAGGACTGGAACTGAATAAAGTTCCTACAGTGAGAAAAGGCCTAGTTAGAACAGTTTAGTCCCTGTTTAGTCTGCTAAGAACCAGGGCCAAACAGTGACCTGGTCCCAGAGAACCAGGGCTGTGTAAAGGCTGCAGACCCAGACCGAGCCGAGCCAAACCAGTCTAAGTGTGAGATGACAAACCTGCGATGGCGCCGTGTGTGTGTATAAGTGTGAGTGTAGTTCCTGGTCTGACCTGCGATGGCGCCGTGTGTGTGTGTGTGTGAGTGTAGTTCCTGGTCTGACCTGCGATGGCGCCGTGTGTGTGTGTGTGTGAGTGTAGTTCCTGGTCTGACCTGCGATGGCGCCGTGTGTGTGTGTGTGTGAGTGTAGTTCCAGGTCTGACCTGCGATGGCGCCGTGTGTGTGTGTGTGTGAGTGTAGTTCCTGGTCTGACCTGCGATGGCGCCGTGTGTGTGTGTGTGTGAGTGTAGTTCCAGGTCTGACCTGCGATGGCGCCGTGTGTGTGTGTGTGTGAGTGTAGTTCCAGGTCTGACCTGCGATGGCGCCGTGTGTGTGTGTGTGTGTGTAGTTCCTGGTCTGACCTGCGATGGCGCTGTGTGTATAAGTGTGAGTGTAGTTCCTGGTCTGACCTGCGATGGCGCCGTGGCTCTGTCTCACGTGATGGAACCATAAAGACGGTAAATACAGAATCTCTCCGGCTCTGACTGTGACCTGCAGCGGATTCACCGACCTGAAGTCTGGGAACCGAGTCAGGTCTGGGTCCAGAGGGTCCAGGGGGATCCACGGCACCTGAGACCAGAGAAAGACTAGAGTTAGACCAAGACCAAGACCAGAGAGAGACCAGAGAGAGACCAGAGAGACTAGAGTTAGACCTGGACCAAGACTCAAGAGAGAGACTAGAGTTAGACCAAGACCAAGACCCAAGAGAGAGACTAGAGTTAGACCAGACCCAAGACCCGAGAGAGAGACTAGAGTTAGACCAGACCCAAGACCCGAGAGAGAGACTAGAGTTAGACCTGGACCAAGACCAGAGAGAGACTAGAGTTAGACCAGGACTAAGAGGGTCCACGGGGATCCATGGAACCTGAGACCAGAAGACTAGAGTTAGACCAAGACCAGACCGAGACCGGACTTAGACCAGGATCGAAACCGGAGAGAGACCAAACTTAAACCATGACCAGACCAGAACTAACAGTCTACAGCAGGCTGTCCAAATAGCGGCCCGTGGGCCAAATATGGCCCTAAGACTTTCTGCTGAATTGGCTCAATTTACTCAAAAGTCTCCACTTTACTGTTAAATGTGAACAGTTCTGTTATTAAATAACACACATTTTGATGTGAACTAAACCTAAATGTAACGTGTAACGCCTTCGTTTTTTTAAAATAATATAAAATGCCAAATTTAGAATGAGTTCTATGCTTTAATGTGGCCCACGGTTCCATAAATGATTAAAAATATGATCTCCTGTGGAAAAAGTTTGGATGCCTCTGGTCTACAGGGATCCACGGAACCTGAGAGAGAGACCAGACTTAGACCAGGACCAGGACTAAAACAACAGACTTGGTCCTGTGAGATCCAAAGAGAGTGAGAAACACGTTTGTAACTTTACATAAACGTGTCTCAAACACTGTCAGTTTGTTCTTTGTTCACTTTTATTTGACCAGATTGTGTTTTTAGTGAAGTCCTGGGGGAGGAGCCTGTTGTACATGTTTTTAGTGGAGTGGGAGGAGCCTGTTGTACATGTTTTTAGTGGAAGCCGCTTGGGAGTCGAACCCAGGACCTTCTGGTTGTGAGGCGACAGATTCTCACCTTCTCCTGTCCGTCCTGGTCGATGATTTCAAACTGTCCATCTGCTCTCTGCTGATACACGGCCGGCTGGTAAAGACCTGAAACAAACAAACAAACAAACAAACAAACACAAACAAACACAAACATCATGAGTTTAAAACATTTCCCTTCTGTACAAACAATCCAAGTAAAGCCTCGTTTGTTCAGTGAAATCAGATTAAAAGTTTTGAAGGTTTTTCACATTTGTATTTAGTTGTTTTTAGATTAACACTTGTTGTAAATATAAAAATATAGTTTTACTTTGATCAAGAACAAGTTTGAGAAGGAAAAAAAAGTGAAAACACGTTTAAAACACCAGAAGGTAAAGCAGAGTCCTAAACCGATGACATCACACTGGGAGACGGGAGATTTTATTTAACACACATTTCAATTCAATTCACCTTTATTGTCGTTGTCACAGGTACAACGAAATGTGTTTATGCATCCGTGGTGAAATCCCTTGTAAACATTCATACAAACATGCAGTCATTGTGAGTTCAGTTCAATAATAGCTCTAGGTACAAAGCTGTTTTTGAGTCTGGATGTTCGCGCTTTAATGCTTCTAAATCTGCGTCCAGACGGCAGCAGAGAGATGAACTGATGACACGGATGGGTCTGGTCCTCCAGGATGGTGTTAACTCTACGGAGGCACCGCAACCTGAAGATGTCCTCCAGAGGTGGCAGTGACCTCCTGATGATCTTCTGTGAGGTGTTGACGACTCTTTGGAGGGATTTCCGCTCTGCCTCTGAACAGTTAGCGTACCAAGCTGCTAAGCAATATGTTAAAATACTTTCCACGCAGCAGTGATAAAAGGCTCCAGCAGCTCTGCAGACAGATTGATGTTTCTTAATGTCCAAAGAAAATAGAGTCGCTGTTGCTCCTTCTTCACTGCGGCAGTGGTGTTTAATGTTCATGTGAGGTCCTCAGAGATGTGAGTCCCCAGAAATTTAAAACTTGGGACTCGCTCTACTTCTTCTCCCTTGATTTTAATCGGAGAACAGGCCCTTCCTCCCCTCCTAAAGTCAATCACTAACTCTTTGGTTTTTTTTAATATTAAGAGTTAAGTTGTTAGCTACACACCACTCTATCAGGTTTTCGATTTCGTTCCTGTAAGGTTCCTCATCATTATTTATGATCAGTCCCACTACTGTTGTGTCGTCGGCAAATTTAATTATTGTGTTTGAAGAATGCCTGGCTGTACAGTCGACTGTGTACAAGGAGTAGAGCAGAGGGCTCAGGACACAGCCCTGCGGCGCTCCTGTACTGAGGGTCACAGTGGATGACAGATGTTGATGAAGACTCATCTGTTTAAATCTGTTTTTAATGATTAATGTTGTAATTACTAACTGTTTTTATGTATTGTACCTTTGTTTAACTGCCTTTGTCTGTAAAGCGTCTTTGAGTGTCTAGAAAAGCGTATATAAATAAAATGTATTATTATTATATTATTATTATGTTGAGGTCTGAAAGCGCTAATAAAATGTATTATTATTATATTATTATTTGTTGTCCAAGCCTGACTGCTGGTCTTTTTGTTAAAAGTCTCTGATCCACATACAGAGCGAGCTACTCAGCCCTAGGTTTAAAAGTTTCATTATCAGTCTGCTTGGAACAATGGTGTTAAATGCAGAGCTGTAATCAATAAATAACAGTCTAGCATATGTCCCTTTCTGGTCTAGATGTTGCAGCAGTGTATGAAGGGCAGTAATGATGGCATCTTCTGTTGATCTGCGTGCTCTGTAAGCAAACTGATATGGATCGAGATCTGCAGGTAATCTGGCTTTTATATGTTTCAGAATAAGCCTCTCGAGACATTTTGTGACCACAGAAGTAAGCGCCACTGGTCTGTAATCATTCAAACAGGTTATATTTAACTGTTTGGGCACTGGAATGATTATAGCTGTCTTTAAACAGGTGGGTACCGTGGCCAGAGCAAGCGATAAGTTAAAAATCTTTGTAAAGACCTGTGCTAGTTGGTAGGCACATGACTTAATCACTCGTCCAGGTATCCCATCCGGTCCTCCAGCTTTCCTGACATTCACTGACCTAAACATCTGCCGCACTTCATGTTCTCTCAGTGCCAATGGCTGGTCTGCCACAGCAGCAAATGTCTGTTCAGTTTCTGTAACCTCAAAGCGCGCAAAGAAATGATTTAATTCTTCCGCACGGCTAATAGAGCCATCTGTTGATACAGTCCGGTTGCCTCTATAGTTGTTATTTGCTGTATGCCGTGCCACATTTGGGCTGGGTCTCTGGTGGAAAAGTGCTCCTCAATTCTTCCCTTTTGAGCTGCTTTGGCCCGTTTAATGCCCTTTTTCAAGTCACGTCTGGCTACTCTGTATCTCTCACTGTCTCCAGAATAGAAAGCAGCATTGCGTTCATTTAGGAGAAGCTGAACCTCTTTTGTCATCCAGGGTTTCCTTTAGGGAAAACTCTAATGCGCTTTGTGAGAGTGACATTTTCAATACAGGTCTTAATGTAACAGAGGACAGCTGATGTGTAAGTCTCTATATCCAGATCGTAAAAAACATCCCAGATTGTACGCTGAAAACAATCTTGCAGCTGTAGAGATGAGTCCTCAGGCCATGTGACCACAGTCTTTGTGATGGGCTGTGATGTCTTAATTTTGGGCTTATAAACTGGGATCAGCATAAGAGACAGGTGGTCAGACTGCCCCAGGTGTGAAAAGGGATAGGCTCTATATCCTTTAGAGATGTTAGAATAGACACAGTCCAGTATATTGTCCCCTCTTGTTGCACATTTGACATGTTGATGAAGTCGTGGCAACACTACTTTCAGATCGACATGGTTGAAATCCCCAGCAACTATATGGACACCCTCCGGGTAAGCGCTCAGTTGTTTGTTCATAGCTGCAAGCAGGTGGCTAAGTGCTAGCTTTGCATTTGCACCCGGTGGAATATACACAGCGGTCACGATAACAACAGAAATTCCCATGGTAGATAGAATGGCCTGCATTTGACAGTTAGAAACTCTAAGTCCGGCGAGCAGTGCGTGTCTGTTATCAGGCTATTTGTACACCATCGGTTGTTAACGTAGATGCACAATCCGCCTCCGCGGCTCTTACCGGAGTTTTCAGTCCTGTCACTGCGATGGGTTGAGTGTCCTGCTAACTCGATAGCTTCGTCCGGGATCTTTGAACTGAGCCAGGTCTCGGTGAATATCATTGCACACGCATCCCGGATAGTTGGGGAGCGGAATAAGTTCAGCCTTAGCTTGTCCAGCTTGTTATTGAGGGACCTGGTGTTGGCAACAAAGAGGCTAGGTAGCGGTGGTCTGCAGGGCGCTCTCTTCAGCCTAGCCAGGTGACCTCACCCTCTCTTCTGTTTGCGCTCTCTTCTCCTTCTCCGCTGCTTATTATCCGGCAGGGTAATCCAGGAGATGGTGATCTTGCTATCTCCGGTGGTATTCCATGCGAGTGGTGAAAAGCACTCGTTACAGGAACTTTATATACTGAGCCAATGTGCAAGAGGCTTCTCTTGTGTAAAGAGTCTTTGTTTCGTTTTCCACCACACTCAGAAACAACACACTCAACAACAGGAGTTTTTCCACGGAGCACTGAGTCGCTGTGTCTGTGCGCGCCGCCATCTTTGATATTACTAACACAAACGTTTTTAGTTCTGGTGCATTTTATGACTCAAGTTTTAAAAAAGTCTGGTACATTTGAAGAGTTTTGGTCGCCAGCAACTACCCAGCGTGACGTCATGGTTATGAACAGGAAGTACGTTTTTAATGTCGAGTAAAACCTTAAATGTAACGATCTTAACGACGTCTTTGTGAAAGGAGCAGTTCAGCTTTAATTATGAGATTCATTTAACAAAAATAACTCCTGGTTCATCACTAAAACCAGCTCATTGGCTGTTATAGCTGCACAGGTGTGAGTGTGAGGCTGTTGCCGTGGTGACAGTGGTGGTGTTGATGGTGTTGTCGTTGCCGTGGTTACCGTAGGGATGAAGGGCGGTCCGTCGGCGGCAGCAGCAGGAAGTGTTTCTCTCCCGAAATCACACAGTAAAGGTTCTCGTAGTGATCTTTGTGCACTGGAACGGAACGGAACAGAACGGAACAGATCAGAATGGAAGAGAGAGGAGAGAGACAGGACAGGAGGGAGAGAGGAGGGGAGAGAGGGGAGAAGAAGAGAGAGAAGTGAGAGACAGTAAAGGTTCTCATAGTGATCTTTGTGCACTGGAACGGAAGGGAACGGATCAGGAGAGAGAGGGAGAGAGAGAGAGGAGAGGGAGACAGGTCAGAGACAGTAGAGCAGGGTCTCCAACCTTTTCACCAGGGAGAACTACTTTTGCAAAAGAAAACTGGTGGCGAGCTTCTACCTTTAGCGATGACCAAAAAACTGAAGTTAACTGTGGCATTTTTAAGAGGCCTGTATGAAAATTTAGCCAATATCTATTAAGAAGTGGACACAATTGGGCACCTAAATATACATTTACAGGAGAAATACAAATGTGATAAATAAAATTTGAGAAATAAAGCATAATTTGAATGATTCTAAAATCCTTTGGTGAGCTACTGGTAGCTCCCTAGCTACAGGTTGGAGACCCCTGCAGTAAAGCTCTCGTACTGATCTTTGTGCACTGGAACAGAACGGAATGGAATGGATCAGAACAGAAGAGAAGAGAAGAGAGAGGGAGAGAGAGGAGAGAAGAGAGAGACTGGGAGAGGCTGTAAAGGTTATCATAGTGATCTTTGTGCATTGGAACAGGACGGAATAGAGGCAGGGAGGGTGAGAGGGGGAAGAAAGACAGGTGCAGAGACAGAGACAGGTGTTTGACAGGTGCAGAGACAGTAACAGGGACTTACTGGACGTCACAGCGTTTTCTTCTCCGAGCCAGAAGTTCACAGCGTCTGGAGTTTTTCCTGAAACAGAAAAGACAAAGTCAAAGTAATAAAGTGTGTACAGTAGTAAAAGACAAATCAAAAATCCACAGACTGGCAAAGATGACTGGATCAGCAGGAGTTCCATCGCTCCGGCAGATCTGTGAAAAGACTGCACTGACGCTGGAGCTCGGAGCACGTTCTGCACAAACACTACGACACAATCCGGCTCAGAACTGATCGTTTCAAGCTCAGTGACTCTTTTAAATTAAAAATTAAGATG
>JBBPFD010000149.1:63539-73754 GCA_038363315.1 Mugilogobius chulae
GTCTGCCTGATGGTAATGCTTATTAAAGACAATGTACAATTACGCAGAGATGCTTATACCAGATTGTAGTTTACAGCTCATTTCCATCTGTAGTCCTGGAGAGGCACATTGGACATGTTTTTTAGTTGTAGGAGGAAACCTACGCAGACACAGGGAGAACATGCAAACTCCACATAAGGGCCCGACCTTCTTGCCATGAGGCCAGAGCGTGTTGCCCTGTCTCCTCCGTGTTAGAGACTGTCAAAGTGCATCAAACCAACTTAATCCTGCTAAAACAATTAAGCTACAAATATAGATTTCTATGATAATACATAGTTTAGATCCAACACAAAATGAAGTTTGTACCTGGGCGTGTTGCAGAATTCTTCATATTAACCCTTTGAGAAAAACACATTTTTGACTGTTGAGGAAAAGTTGAGCAGCCTGCTTTATCATGTTTGACAAAATGCTTTTTTCTGTTTGTCTTGTTAAATCTTCTTGGTCACAAAAAACACACTTTCCTACTCGTAGACATTATAGGACTTTATTATTTTCACACACTTTTCCTCAGTACGGTGTAGTCCCTCATTCATCCAGGAGTGATCTATAGTTAGTGATGGGCCATTTGAAGCCGAGGCATCGGGGCTTGTACCGAGTAACAGGGGGCGTGTCTAATGAAGCCCTGCTTCGAGGCTTGCTTCAGTTTGCCTAAAACCACGTGATCTGTGAATGTGAGGCTTTGCTTTTGGGAAGATGACGTCATTGCTTCATTTACAGAGTCGCTTCACTCACGCGCTCCCACACAACACTGCATTCATTCATTTTTATCTACATAATTTGCATTATTAGCTCGAGCCAGTAAACTGGCGAGAGCTATTGTTCTACGCTGGTTTCTTATTATTATTATTATTTTTTCTGCCGAAACAATCGCGTTTTTGACCCCTTGGACCCCTGAAAAAGTATGCTAGACGTACATCGTCGCGACCGGACCGGCGAAAAATTCGATAATTTGCATATGAGCATGTCGACCCAAACCGACTCACAGCGCCGCCTAGAATCAGACCTCTATGGCAAGGAAACAGGTAAATTTTGGCCTAGACTCATGAAACTCAGAACAGTGATAGAGCTCCATGAGACAAGCTAAAGTTGACTTGGCGCACTGCTCTATGATGCACAGGAAGTCGGCCATATTGGATTTAATCAGCGACGCCAGTTTGATTTGTTTTTATTTTAACGAACTAGTCCTAGGTTTTTGGGCCCAGTGAGCTCAGACTTGGCCTGCTGCATCTAGAGGCATTGAAGTTCAATAATCATCCAATTTTTTTGATACTCCTCACCGTTTTCCCGCAGTACGCCGGCGAAAAACACCTTCGTTTCCTGTTTCTTTGATCACCTGTCACGGCCACAGGCTCTGACCTACAGAGCTCAGACTTCAGTCACTATTGTGTGATCCTGGACTAAACATTATGGATTCACTTTTATATGAAGACTCCACTCTATAGCGCCCCCTACCTATACCCTGAAATGTCAACTTTGTGCGATTTTCATGAAACTTTGCCCAAAAATTCTATGCCTGATAAGAAGCATAAAATTACATTATCGCTATGGTGCATTTTCAATACTTGGCCAGCAGGGGCGCAATGAATGCTCAAAAAAAGACATTAAAATCTATAACACGCACGTCCTCTGTCAGATTGACTTGAAACTTGAATCACTTATAGACTGGATGACCCCGGTTACAAACATATGTCTAACATAACGGTCGGGCCTACAGCGCCACCTATAGACATGCACAAACATTACAATGGGGATAGAAATTTACTTTGACTTTTATTTGTGAAACTTTGCACATTAATCCTTAATGTGCCCCTGATCATAAAAGTCAATCAGACCTATGCTCTATTTTGTACAGTTTTGTCTCCAGGAGCCTCCAAAGCTCCTATACATTGTCAATGACACTGAGACTCTTATTTCACAAATGTGAGATAAAAAGTCACTAAACAGTGACAGACTCACACCAAAGTTGGCCGAATTAAATATAATAATGTAAATATCAGATTCATAACTGTATTTTACACACTTTTACCAAACAGCTCTACGGCGCCACCTTCTGTAAAATCCAATGGAGACTGGGACAAGTTTACTTTGGAGTAGGACAATGACATTTACCACAGTGACAGAGCTGATGAAGACAAACATAAAACATAATTGGTGCAATGCTCCACGTCACACAGGAAGTCGGCCATTTTGGATCTAAAATCAGCCGCCACTTTGATTTCGTTTTTATTTTAACGAACTAGTCCTAGGTTTTTGGGCCCAGTGAGCTCAGACTTGACCTGCTGCATCTAGAGGCATTGAAATTCAATAATCATCCAATTTTTTTGGATACTCCTCACCGTTTTCACGCAGCAGGCCGGCGAAAAACACCTTCGTTTCCTGTTTCTTGAACACCTGTCACGGCCACAGGCTCTGACCTACAGAGCTCAGACTTCAGTCACTATTGTGTGATCCTGGACTAAACATTATGGATTCACTTTTATATGAAGACTCCACTCTATAGCGCCCCCTACCATTCACCTCAAATGTCAACATTGTGCGATTTTTACCAAACTTACACAATAAATCCTATGCTGAGAAGATGCAAAATATTACATTACAGGTATGGTGCATTTTCAATACTTGGCCAGCAGGGGCGCAATGAATGCTCAAAAATACCCGAAAAATCACTAGCACACACACGCTTTGTTGGATTGACTTGGAATTTGAATCACTAATAGAGTGGATGGTCCTGGTCACAAAACTATGTCTAACGCAATGGTCTGGGTTATAGCGCCACCTATAGGAACGCAAAACTACCAGAGACTATCCATTTTGCCATTCAATGCTATGGCACTTTTGAAATGGGGAGAGTAGGAGCCCGGGCAGTGGTCTGGAGAGGAAAATGCAATGTTGGGAAGTTGCAGGTCGAGGGCGGCTGCGTGGCAGGGCGGTCGCGCGGCTGGCGAGAGCTATCATCGCCGCTTTAGCGGCTTTAATTAGCTCGAGCCAGTAACTGGCGAGAGCTATTGTTCTTCGTGGTTTCTTATTATTAGGCCCGAGCCGAGGACGAAGTCCCGGCGAGGGACTAATTGAATTGGACTCGGGGGAGGAAAATCGCGAAAACGAATAGTAAACGACGACGCACGTGCCCGGGAGTGGTGTCGAAAATTAGAACTCAGTGAGCTCTAATTTTGAGTGAAGACCGCGTGAAAAAATAATGAAAGACGACTCGGTAGCGCCCCCTCGAAAATCAAATAACATTGGGCCAATGGGAGCCCGACGCCGAAAAAAGTCGCAGTAAAAATATGAAACCTGGCCCGAAAAATAGTTCAGGTCCGAACATGAAAAAAATCATATTGTGGCCCCGCCCCAAGTGTACAGGAAGTCGGCCATCTTGGATCAAACCGTCACGGCAAAAGCGCATTACCTCATACTTTGGACCAGCACGTCCACAATTTTGGTCGAAAACACGTCAAACTTGGCCAAACACAGTAAACCCATGTGGAATGAAATCAATGGTTTGAAATTTGAATATCATGTTTGGTTGGTCACGGTGATTTTTTAACAAAATTGTAAAATTTGAAATTTGTAAAAAATCTTCTTTTTGCTAGATTTTTTTATGGGAAAATCGAAATAGAGCGTTTGTGCACATTTTGAAACTGAACGCAACGATATGCATATCAAGAGGGTATCTCACAAAATGGCCCAATAGCGCCCCCTTGAAATCTTATTTTCAAAAATTCGTACAAGACAAACCGTTTGACGTAGACTTGAAAAAATTCACAGAGGGCTCATTTGTGATGGGGCACAATGTGAGAAAGTTCAAGATCTAGCTTTGTAGTTTAGGAGAAAATAATAGGAAAAAAAAGTTGCCGTTATTATTATTATTATTATTTTATTATTTTCTCCGTACAACCTTATTTTGACCCCCTGAACGTTAACGAAAAGTCATTTTATTTGACCCAAAATTCAAGGTCGGCGAAAAATTTTGTTTTTTAACCAAAAAAATTAATGTGCAAAATGACTCGCTAGCGCCCCCTCAAAAATCAAAAACATTACGGCAATGACAGACCTTTTTATCGCAGACAAATGAAATTTGGCACAAACATAGTTCATGTCAAGACAAGTAAAAAATTACATTATGACCCACCCTAAACCTACAGGGCGTCGGCTATGTGGGCGGAACCTGATTTTTGGAAATTTTCATCTCACGTTTTATTTTTTTCCATTTTTGTTTTCATGTAAATGGCTTGAAAATTGGGACTATCATCACAGACCCTTGTGCCTTAGTTTTTCATAATTTTGATACCTTAAAAATGTGGGTGTGGCCACGCAAAATCAAAAATGACATTTTCAATGTGTTCAAATATGCGTATTTCTGCACGCAAAGTCTATTTTCCGGCATTAATATACGTTTTGTTCTAAATGCAAGCGACGCTACATATGCATTAAAAACTCTACGTCACATATTGCTCCACAGCGCCCCTTGAATTGAATTGCAGACCCAAAATTTAGTTTGTCGTAGACATGAAATTTGGCACAGACATCCTTCTCACTATCTGAACGAAAAACCCAATGGGAGCATACCTTTATCTGCAAGCGTGTTGCCATGGCAACGTAAAAACGACAAAAACCCATGTTATCCAATGGAGACGCAAAACTTTTTGAATGGGGAAAAAATATTTCCTTTCTAGGAAGCTGAAATTTGGTACACACATTTGCTTCACATTCTGAACAAAAAAGTCAATCATGACACGCCTCTATCTTGACCGTTTTACCACAGCGCCCCCTTACTTTTGAATGGGATAAAATTTTTAGTTTCACCAAAATGCATCAAATTCACCACACTAACTCTCCACATCAACTGAACAAAAAACCCAATGGGACTATATGTTTATCTGCAAGCGTTTGGCCATGGCAAAGGAAAAAGGCAAAACCCATGTTATTCAATGGAGAACTGACAGATTTGGCCAGAGTGGAGGGTAGGGTGAGTGGTAGGGTGAAAATTTTACTTTGTCCTAGAAAGCTGAAATTTGGCACACACATTCTCCATCAATACTGAACAAAAAAGCCAATGAAGCATATCTTTATTTGCAACCGTGTTACCGTGGCAACGTCCAACATTTCCCATTGAAATACATAGCAAAATTCAAATTGGATGAAAAAATTACTTTGTCATAGAGACTTGAAAATTGGCACTCTTGTTGCCTTCGGGATGCGAACAAAAAAGCCAATGAAAGCATACCTCTATCTTCAACCGTGCAGCTGTGACAATGTCATATTTGTCTTTCAGTGAATAGAGTGTAGCAATAGGGAAGGAGTGCTGTTGGCAGAAAACGCACGGGACGAGAGCGGGCCCGTCGCGGTGGCTCGTAGCCCGCGGTGGCTCATGCTCCGCGGTCGCAAGGGGGGCGAGGGCCTATATCACCGCGCGCGGTTTTAATTCTTATTAGGCCCGAGCGCCAAGCAGTGGCGTAGGGCCTCTTGTGTTTGTCAGCAGTGCGAAGCACTGCGGCGAAGTGCCCGAAGGGCACTCAAGAGAGGCGTGCGCGCAGCGCACGCAATAACAGCGCGAAGCGCTGTCCCCTTACCAAGCACAGTCACGTGAACCAGTGATGCCGCGATAGCGGCACACGCAAGTGCCGCGAAGCGGCATAATTGTATTTGTTAAAGACTAAACCAAGGTGCACACTTCACATCGTGCACGAAGTGCACGATGTGAAGTGTGCACACTAAATAAGAGCGCGAAGCGCTCCTCCCCTTACCAAACAGTAACAATAACACTCGTAGTCCCCAGTAGTTACCGGTGACATGTCCTGGTGTGACACAGTGCCGCGCAAGCGGCAAAATTGTAGTTGTTCACCCCAAATTTACACCCAAAAGTCCAGGTGCACACTTCACATCGTGCACGAAGTGCACGATGTGAAGTGTGCACACTAAATAAGAGCGCGAAGCGCTCCTCCCCTTACAAAACAGTAACAATCACACTCAGAGTCCCCAGTAGTCACCGGTGACATGTCCTGGTATAACACAGTGCCGCGCAAGCGGCAAAATTGTCGTTGTTCACCCCAAATTTACATTCAAGAGTCTAGGTGCGCACTTCACATCGTGCACGTAGTGCACGATGTGAAGTGCGCACACTAAATAAGAGCGCGAAGCGCTCCTCCCTTCATCGAACACTTATGTTGACCCCATGACATTCAGTAATGGACAGTGAAAGAGTCCAGTGCCGCGAAGCGGCATATTTGTTATTGGTTACCCTGTGACCCCCCAAAAATACCCCAGGGGCATGGGGTAAACGAACAGGTCAATGACGAGCACAACGTGCTCGTCATTGACAATGGACCTCACGGTTGCGTTACTGGACGTGAGTACTTTCTAATGATATATATATGCATAGCCAAAAGTGGCGGTAAATTGAAATTGGTAGTGTTTTTCTTATTATTAGGCCCGAGCGCCAAGCAGTGGCGTAGGGCCTCTTGTGTTTGGTCAGCAGTGCGAAGCACTGCGGCTAAGTGCCCGAAGGGCACTCAAGAGAGGCGTGCGCGCAGCGCACGCAATAACAGCGCGAAGCGCTGTCCCCTTACCAAGCACAGTCACGTGAACCAGTAATGCCGCGATAGCGGCACACGCCAGTGCCGCGAAGCGGCATATTTGTTTTTGTTAAAGACTAAACCAAGGTGCACACTTCACATCGTGCACGAAGTGCACGATGTGAAGTGTGCACACTAAATAAGAGCGCGAAGCGCTCCTCCCTTAACAAACAGTAACAATCACACTCATAGCCCCAGTAGTTACCGGTGACATGTCCTGGTATGTCACAGTGCCGCGAAAGCGGCATAATTGTAGTTGTTTATACAAAATTTACACCCAGAAGTATAAGTGCACACTTCACATCGTGCACGAAGTGCACGATGTGAAGTGTGCACACTAAATAAGAGCGCGAAGCGCTCCTTCCCTTACCAAACAGTAACAGTCACACTCATATTGTCCAGTAGTCACCCGTGACATGTCCTGGTATGACACAGTGCCGCGAAAGCGGCATAATTGTAGTTGTTCACTCACATTTTTCACCATGAACCCTAGGTGCGCACTTCACATCGTGCACGAAGTGCACGATGTGAAGTGCGCACACTAAATAAGAGCGCGAAGCGCTCCTTCCTTTTACCAACCCCTATAGTGACCTTACGGCCATTCAGTAGAGCCCAATGACATAGCCCAGTGCTGAGGCCTATATTGTTATTGTTATTTCAGAAAGTAAAGAAAGAGCTCAATGTCGAGCACAACGTGCTCGACATTGACAATGGGCACATCGTTACGTTACGTGACGTGAGTACTTTCTAATGATGTATATATGCGCCACGAAAAGTGGCGCATATTGAAAATATTTGCGTTTTAAATATTCTTATTATTATTATTATTATTTTTCTTCTATACCATGTTTTTGGCTAATAAAACAAAAAGTTGCCCATGAAAACTCACCAAACTTTGCGCAAAATTAAAGATCCCTGCGATACACATGCAAATTGTCACCTTTCAAAAAAGGCACTAAAAATGGCGCGACAGCGCCCCCTCAAACTTCAAAATACATGGGGCCTATGAGAGACAATCTGACGCAAACTTTGACGTACAGCCATGAAATTTAGTACACGCATTCTTCTTTTGAAGGCAATCAAAAAACTAATCATGGCCACGCCCCCTTACGTGCCGTTTGGCCGCCATCTTGGATTTCGCGGTCAGAAATGGAAACTCAGCATTTTCGCTCACGTCGTACTTTTATCAACTCCTCCTAGGGCGTTTTGCCCACTGAGCTCAAAATTGTTGTACATCATCTACACAAGTGGGGCATTAAAAGTTATCAAATTTATTATGATACAATTCACGGTTTACGTGCGGCGAAGCCGCATATTACAGGGCGCATTTTTTCACATTTGGAATTTTTAATTTTGCTCCCGTTTCCACATAGTTGGTCCGATTTGAATCTGACCAATTATGCGTTTGTTACATTTTCTGTCCTGGACCCACCCATGGTGAAAACATTTTAATCAGCGCGATAGCGCCCCCTACAGATTGAAATAACTGTTTACATGGAGGGTCAAAATTTTACTTTTTCCAAAATGCTTGAAATTTTACCCAAAATTCCTTTTGGTCCTCCCGATCAAAAACGCCAATGGTAACCATGTACTATTTTGCTCCGTGTCGCTGCGCGAAGGCGCGCAAGCGCCATGTTATTCCAATGGCGTTTTACCTTTTCTTCATGTCCTACTTTTATCAACTCCTCCTAGGGCGTTTTGCCCACAGGGCTCCAATTCGGCGTACATGAACTACACAAGTGGGGCATCAAAAGTTATCCAATTTTTTGATGCGTCTACGGTTTACGTGCTGCGAAGCCGCAAATTCTTCCAAATATCATGAAAAGGAGCATAAATTCCCATGTTATTCAAATGAGGTTTTTTCAAATTTTCTTTGTTCATAAAATATTTATACTTTCACCAAACTGTTTGAAATTGGCACAATGACTCCTTATGTCGTCCCGAACAAAAAAGGTCCAGGGTCCGACAGCGTATCTCGCACGCTGTTGCCGTGACGACGCAGCGAGTAAGCGCTGCCCCTCTTATCTACTCTGTAATGTAATGAGGCTCATATGAAGCACTTATACAACAACATACACTGACCCAGGCGTGTCAGCGCCATCTTTAGGTTGTTGTAAGGTAATAGGGCAACGTTAAAAGCTACCATGCTGTTGCCGTGACATGTAGCGCATAAGCGCTACTCCTTTGACTAATGCAATCTCAGAAAATGTCACTTGCACTTTTATCTTCTCTCCTCGGGCGTAAGCCCGGCAACATCAAATTGGTGAGAATCATCTTGAGAAGTGTGGCATCAAAAGTTATCTAAATCTTTTGCATACGTGTTAAGTCTCTGTGCGGCGAAGCCGCAAATACTGTTAAAGATTTGTGACATTTTCAAAATTAAAATGGAAATTTGAAATTTAGTTTTTCCAAAACATTTGAAATTTGCACAAAATTCCTTTATGGTATTCTGATCAAAAATGTCAATGGAACCCTCTGTCTATCTCTTATGGTGTGTGACAGCGACACTGTAACTCCTCCATTTAATTTAAATGGGAGCAAAAGTCTATACAGCGGAGGCTGCAGTCTCAGGCCTGCAGTTACACGCTTCTTTGGCTTATCTACTCACATTTTCACCCATTTCTCTTCGGGCGTCAGCCCGAAAAAGCTGAAATTTGGTGTCGATCATCATGAGGAGTGGGCAACAATATCTATGGTCTCTGTGCGGGAAGCCGCACATTTGTTAAAAAGTAAGAAATTACAGCAAACAATATGTCTAGAGAGAAAAGGAAAAGGCGCGAAGCGCCAGACATTTGGCAGTAGGTGTAATATAAAGAGGGAAATTGGAGCGCGAAGCGCCCCGCTGCGATGCGGGGCGGCAGCGGCGTGGAGCGGCCCGCGAGGGCCGATCAATGCCGCTTGCGGCTTTAATTATTATATTATTATTTTTCTCCTATCGACGTTTTCGCCAATGACACGAAAAGTACCCCATGAAAACTCACAATATTTTGCACAAAATTAAAGATCACTGCACCATGCATGCTAAAGGTGACGCTTTCAAAAAATCATTAAAAAGGGCGCGACAGCGCCCCTGGAAGTTCAAAATACATTGCGCCAATGACCATACCCGAAAAATAAAGTTTTCTGTAGCCGAATGAAATTCGAGTGGTTGATTGCTCAATTCGTTCTGAACAAAAAAATATATTACGCGGTTGCTAGGCAACCAACAGGAAGATGGCCATATTGGGTCAAATACGCAAAGCGGCGCTGAAGGCGCAATTTCCTGTCCTCGTACTTTAACTATCTCCTCTCAGGCCGTGTGACCCAGCGTCAGCAGAATCACTCTACATCATCTAGACAAATAGGACATTAAAAGTTATCCAAATAATTTCTTAATGTTAAACGGTGTTGCCGTGGCAACGCCACAAATTTCATGTTCGTTTTTGTCGCTCGCCATGCACTTTCGATAAGCCATAAAATGTACATAATTAGGCCGATCTCACTCAAACATCAATCGTTACTTGACACCCCGGCCCTAAGTAGAATTAAAAAGGTAAAATTTCAATGGGCGCGATAGCGCCCCCTACATAGGTGTATGGGAGAGTAAAATTTTACTTTGTTGTTA